>JBAIZL010000010.1:23486602-23561377 GCA_036971475.1 Prosapia bicincta
GTACTCTTGTTTTCTCAGCCGGCCAGGCCTTGTTGGCAGCCAAAGCTGGTGCTACTTATGTTTCTCCGTTTTTGGGAAGACTCGATGATGTTTCTACAGACGGTCTTCATCTGATCTCAGAAATCAGAGAGATTTATGACAATTATGCTTTTGCTACCCAGATACTGGCTGCTTCAGTCCGACACAGTATGCATATTATCAATTGTGCAAAATTGGGAGCTGATGTCGTGACCTGTCCGCTGGCTCCGATACTATCTTTACTCAAACATCCGCTGACAGATTCAGGATTAGACCAGTTTATTAAAGATTCACAAAAAATGAAATAAGATTGGGCAGAAAAAGTATAACTTCTCTGTTATAAATTCAGTAGTTTTATACTTTAGATCACCCCAGATCTGTTGATCAGATGAGATTGATATGCATGAACAGTTAATTAACCCAACCCTACAAAAGTTTAAGGCCGAATTCAAAGCAGAGCCTGAGCACATTTTCCTTTCTCCCGGGAGAATTAATATTATCGGTGAGCATGTAGACTATAGCGACGGTTTTGTATTGCCTGCTGCTATAGATAAATACATTTGTTTTGCTGTCCGCAAGTTGCCACAGTCTAATTTTTGTGCCATCATAGCCAAAGACCTCGGAGAAGAATATACATTTGATGTCACAATAGAGGTAAAACCTGTACGGCAAATGTGGATGAACTATATTCTGGGTGTTTTCAGCCAGTTGCAGAAGTCAGAAAACCAGTTTTGCGGAATGGAAATTGTCTTCAGCAGTACCATTCCGATGGGATCCGGACTTTCTTCTTCGGCAGCCCTTGAGTGTGGTTTTGCCTATATCCTCAATGAACTTTTTGACCTTCACCTCACCAAAAAAGAAATCGCGGTGATCGGTCAAAAATCAGAACATACTTTTGCAGGAGTTCAGTGCGGAATTATGGATCAGTTTGCCTCTGTTTTCGGAAAGAAAAATATGGTAATGATGCTCGACTGTAATTCCCTGGAGCATCAATATTTTGATGCCGACCTTAAAGGATACAGCCTGCTGCTTTTTGACAGCTGTGTAAAGCATAGTCATCTGACATCCGGCTATAATGAAAGGCGTAAAGATGTAGAACATGGTAAAAAAGTCTTATGGAAAAATTTCCCTGAAATTGAAAAATTCCGGGATTTTACATTGTCTATGCTTGATCATACAAAGGAAGAAATGGGAGATATTTCATACAAAAGATGTCTCTATCTGTTGAAAGAAATCCAAAGAGTAGAAATGGCCGCCAAAGCAATTTCGGAAGGAAATATTGAATACCTGGGAACTCTTCTCACGGAAACCCACGCCGGGCTGTCCACTGAATTTGAGGTCAGCTGTAATGAGCTTGATTTTTTGGTTGAAAACACATTGAAGCAGGAAGGGGTGCTGGGAGCAAGAATAATGGGAGGTGGCTTTGGAGGCTGCAGCATCAACCTGATTCAGGAAAACAGAGCTGAAGAAGTGATTAAAGCCATCAGTGAAAAATATCTTGAACATTTTAATATTCAGATGAAAGTTTATCAGGTTAAAATTTCAGACGGGATAAAAGAATACACCAATGAATACATCATTTGACCCTAAAAAACATCCCCACAGAAGATACAACCCTCTTTTGGATGAATGGTTACTGGTTTCTCCGCAGCGGGCAAACCGTCCATGGCAGGGGCAGAGAGAAGAAACAGCAGAAGAAAACCGTCCTGAGTATGATCCGGGCTGCTATCTCTGTTCAGGAAATATTCGTGCTAACGGAGACCGAAACCCTGCGTACCAGGGAACCTATGTCTTTAACAATGACTTTGGGGCATTGTTGAATGAAGAAGTTGAATTTTCTGAGGAACATTCCGGATTCTTTACCCTTCTTCCGGAACGCGGAATCAACAGGGTGGTTTGTTTTTCCGAAAATCATAGTCTTACCTTACCGGAAATGTCTGTGGAACACATCAAAAATGTGGTGGATGTATGGCAGGAGCAGTTCAATGAGCTGGCGGCTCTGGATCATATCAATTATGTTCAGATTTTTGAAAATAAAGGAAGCATCATGGGCTGCAGCAACCCTCATCCGCATGGCCAGATATGGGCACAGTCGTCCGTTCCGGCAATGGTTCAGAAAACCCAGGATCAGTTGAAATTGTATTTTGAAAAAAATAAAAGAACATTGCTGGAAGACTATCTTGAGCAGGAAATCACGGCTGGTGAGCGCATCGTCACAGAAAATGAACACTTTGCCGCATTGGTGCCGTTTTGGGCGTCGTGGCCTTATGAAACAATGATTATCAGTAAACAGAAAAGAGAAAATATTGCGGGATTCTCTGAAGAAGAAAAAGAATCTTTTGCAGCTGTACTCAAGGATCTGACCACAATATATGACAATCTTTTTGAAACGTCATTTCCTTATTCTGCGGGCATTCATCAATCGCCTACAGATGGCAAAGAACATTCGGAATGGCATTTTCATATGCACTTTTATCCTCCGTTGCTCAGAAGTGCGGAAGTTAAAAAATTTATGGTAGGATACGAAATGCTGGCCGAGCCTCAGCGGGACATTACCCCGGAACAAAGTGCAGCAATATTAAGAAATCTTCCCACCATTCATTACAAGAAAAAATAATAAATCAATATCTTTGAAAAGAATAAGCATATGATGATTCTGCTGCAAACAGAATATTGCTTTTCCCAATAAAATTATGGAACAGATTAAATTAATTGTGACGGACATGGATGGGACATTTCTCAATTCCAGCCATGAAATGAGCCCTGAGTTTTCGGAAGTTTACCAGGAACTGAAAAAAAGAAATATTGTTTTTGTCCCTGCAAGCGGAAGACAGATGCCGGGCATTACCCATTATTTCGGAGAAATAGAAAGTGAGATTGGTTTTATTGCTGAAAACGGAGGCTACATAATCTATAAAGATCAGGAGCTTTTCGCCGATATACTGGAATATCAGTATATTGTTGAGATTATCAAAGCTGTCCGCGAAATACCGGGTGCAAAAGCCGTACTTTCAGCTAAAAAGATGGCTTATTACGAAACCGAAGATCAACAGTTTGTAGATTTTTTCTCCAAATATTATACTGAAAATATGAAGAAGGATGATCTGACAGAAAAAATTGATGATACCGCCTTTAAAATAGCAGTATATCATCCTGAAGGTTCCGAAAAATATCTGTATCCGGCCCTTAAAAGATTTGAAGAATTCGGTCTTGAAGTGGTCGTTTCCGGGGAGTATTGGCTGGACGTTATGAATAAGGATATCAATAAAGGAAACGCTTTGAAAATCCTTCAGAAATCATTGGGAATTTCTCCAGAAAATACGATGGCTTTCGGAGATTATATGAACGATATAGAAATGCTGAAGAATGCCAGATATTCTTACGCCATGAAAAATGCCCATCCGAATGTAAAAGAGGTAGCTAATTTTGAAGCATGTACCAATGACAGCTTCGGAGTTCTTAAAACGATTAAGGACTATCTGAATTTGAATTAATTCTTCTGTACACCAAAATTTCATTATACTTTGAACACCAATTAAAACTAATAATATGAAGACATCAACCGGTAGAAAGCCAGCCAAAACATGCTATGAGCATATCGGCGGAAAATTAGGGCAGCTTCTTTTAGAACAATTTGTAGAGAAAGGCTGGATTGCAAAGGATAGTCCTGCTGACCGTAACTATTATATTACGGATAAGGGACAGGAAGAATTTACAAAACTGGGCATTGATCTGTCACAAATAAAAGCAGAATAAACTCAATCCCAATTACTTTTCATTTCATTTCTCAGTCAATTGCTGCTCTTTTCTTTCATTTTATAAATGCTTGTGTTATCTGAATGATATCTGTAATAGAAAAAACGTATCAATAAATTTTACTTTAAGAACTCTTTAAAAATAAATTTGCATCCTTTTTTCACCCTTGAACATAAGACAACTATTAAAAGCAATAAAATAATTTATGATTAATAACCAGTTTATTACTGAAAAATTTGGGTTTCTTGGACTGGATTTTATACGTGAACTTGAAAAATGCTACGTAATCACAGATATAAAATCTAAAATGGAGATTGTGAGTCCCGGGCAGCGAATTCATTATGTACCTATTCTCATGAAAGGTTCTGTAAAAGTTTTTACTCTTAATGAAGGGAGAGAACTTTTATACTATTATATGAAACCTGGTGAAAGCTGTATCATGACTTTTGCTTCCATATTTAAAAACTGTATAAGTTCTGTATATGCCTGTGCTGAGGAATCATCCAAAGCACTGCTGATTCCTGTTTCCAGCCTTCTTAAGCTTATGAACAGCTTTCCGGGGATGAATAATTTTTTCTACAGTGAATATGACAGCCGGTTTACTGCATTGATGAATATGGTAAATGATGCTGTTTTTCATAAACTGGATACCAGAGTACTCAATTATATCAATCAACGTGCTGTTGTTACCGGAAATAATCCTGTAAAAATCACCCATAAAGACATTGCATCAGCTTTGGGAACATCCAGAGAAGTAATAAGCCGTGTTCTTAAAAAGCTCGTTAATGAAGGCCGGATTATCCAACACAAAACGGCTATTGAGATAATAGCCGGGACAAACATAAGTGAGCCATTGTTTAATTAGTTTTTTAAACGCTTCTTTAAAAAAGCAAGACTGCCTTCAGCTAGTTCCTGAGCATCATAAGGTGATTTTTGCCATAATGAAACCTTTTCCTGCATTCCGGGAATTGAGGAGCTGAAATTTTCAAGAACCAGATTCCCTTCAAAATTGATTTTTTTCAATGCTGAGAAAAACTCTTCCCAATTGATTGTCCCTTCTCCCAGCATACCGCGGTGAGATTCTGTAACATGAATATGCTTCAGCATTTTCCCGGAATTGATGATCGGGTCATAAAAATTATTTTCCTCAATATTCATATGAAAGGTATCAAGATGAAGGAAGAGATTATTTTTGCCTGTTTTTTTTATAAGCTCCAGGACATTTTCTCCGGTATTGCAAACATACGACTCATAGCGGTTTATAGGTTCTATGGCGATATCTATACTTCTGCTCCGGGCGTAATCTGCCACATTGCACCATACTTCAGCAATGATTTCTTTTTCATTTTCTGTGAGTGGTTTTCCGGTAAAGACACCTATTCCGCTGTGTAAAACTCCTGCCAGCAGATTGGTCTCCAGCTCATCAGTTTTATTAATTGCTTTTTTGATCAGCTTTTCTGCTGCTTCAGGATAAAATGCAATATGGGCATCTTTGGGAAGGTTCAGCGAGCATACAACCTCCAGATGATTCTCTTTCAGCTGTTTTTTTACTGTTCCGGCATCAAAATCCATTGAGCTTGGAAGCAGTATTTCGATGAGATCAAACCCTACCTGAGCGGTTTTTTCTATAGCATATTTTCCTGATTCTGCATTCCATAACGGAGTAATCCAGGAGAGTAGGGAAGCTCCAACTTTATATTCATTATATTTTATTTATTTAATTTTAAAAAATCCACCATTCTGTGCGTATTCCGAAATATGTCCCGAATCTTTTGGCTCCTGACTGTTGTAAAAATGGTGAATAAAGACTATTCATAGCCTCATCATTATATCTTGATACTTCAGCAATAAAACGGATGTGAGGTCTTGCCCAGACACTGCGTTCCGCTGTAGGAACAATGGTAGGAGCCAAAACCAGTTTCATCATTGATGCGGCATCCTGGCTTCCGTTTTTTCGTGTTGCATAATGGAATTCGGAAAGAATATGAAACCAGTTGTTTAGATAGTAAGTGGCTCTGATTCCAGTATTAAATTCTGTTTTCCTGTTGAAAATTTCACGGCTATAATAATCCGGAGCTTTATCATTACTGGCTGATCCTCCTTTACTCTTGGTGAAGACGGCATAAGGATTAAGCGACCAACGGTTTGAGATATTCCAGAGAAAATGTTCAACAACAGTAAAAGAGTAAGCTCCTTTGTATGTTTTTGTAGTTTCATCAGGTGCCCCATAGGTACGCCAGGTCTGTGTATTCCCATTATCGCCTCCATTAGCAATTCCGGTCCCGTATCTTACAGAAAACTGATTGAATGAACCCGGAATTTTTGTTGAAATATCCGTATTTAATTTAGCCCCAAAAATCCACCCCTGATCTGACGGGTATTGCTCTACGGAATTTTCTCCTGATTTTTCTACATGATGAAATTCTGCCAGTAACTTGAGTTTATGTTTTGTATTTTTAAATGGCAGCGTCTGCTCCAGGACCAAAACTTCTCTCTGCCTGTAAATAAGGTTTTTTGATCCGCTGATCACATTGGTGTAAGAATAGGGTGTAGAGTTGCTTGCTGCAGTATCAATAGC
Organism: Prosapia bicincta; assembly: GCA_036971475.1. NCBI lineage: Eukaryota > Metazoa > Arthropoda > Insecta > Hemiptera > Cercopidae > Prosapia > Prosapia bicincta. The sequence continues at coordinate 23,492,955 of JBAIZL010000010.1, forward strand.
TGCAGGGAAAAACATTGAAAACCTTGTGTTTTTATGTCTCAGCCCCCAACCGGTTGCCGAATGGTCATCAAAATAAAAATAATCTGCAATGTGAATATCATCATATCTCAGCCATCTTGATCCTGCCCAGACATCCCAGTCACTTCCCATAATATTTCTGGCCTCAACAAATGCTTCCGGTAACGCAACAATCATTCCCTGATTGGATTTTGAATCTACATTTCCCAGAAAAGTTCCGCCTGAATAAAAGCTCAGCCTTGCCTGCATATCGATCTTTGTACTTTTTGTACTGTCACCGTTTACCACCGGACTAAAATGGAAAGCTGGCAAGAAATCAACATAGTCACCCTGATCCATTCTGCCTCCTAAAGATCCCTGGTTGTTCAGGTTCAGTTGTCTCCCGGTTTTGCCATCAGCATTCGGAGAATAACCAGCTCCGATTCTCCCGGTTGTACCAAAGGAAAATTTTTTGTTGGTTATTACGATCTGGGCATTAATTCCCCTGCCGGCGCATACAAGTAAAATGAACCAGGCTAATAAGAGCTTTGTTTTCATAGGAATTATTTAAGTGTTTTGGGCTTATAGAATTTTAATGCAAATAATAAAATAACTACATAGCAGAGAATAGGAAGGAGATAAGCATGGGCAATATCTTTTTCGGCAATTCTGCCCATGATCGGAGGGAAAACAGCACCTCCAAACATTGCCATAACCAGAAATGATGAAGCCTGCTGAACTTTTGATCCTAATCTTTTAAGTCCAAGACTGAAAATAGTAGGATACATCACACTCAGGAACAGGTTGAGCAGAATAAGGCTGATAAATGAAGCCCATCCGAAGCTTTGGGAAATAATCAGGCACAGAACGATATTACATGCGGTAAAGATAGCCAACAGCTTGTTAGGAGCAATGAATCTCATCAAGAAAGTTCCGATAAATCTCCCAATCATCATCATCGCCATGCTCAAAGAAAAATAATAGGAAGCCTGTATCTCAGGAAGATGCATTTTCTCTACACCATAATTGATAAAATAAGCCCATGTTCCGCCCTGTGCGGCAATATTGAAAAACTGGGCAATCACTGCAAATATAAAATGCCTCTGCTTGTAGAGCGGTGCGTGTGGATCTGATACAGACAGGTCTTCTCCTTTTTCATTTTCTGAAATAATGATATCTTCTGCGTGAGGATCTTTAAGATCCGGTACTTTGATAAAGCTGAAAATAATGGTAATTGCCAGAATCACAATCCCAATCCAGGTATAAAGATTTTTTACAGAATCCAGAGATCCGGTTCCCTGAATCAGGGGCTCCAAAAATGAAATATCCACCCAGCAAAGGGCCGATGATAGCTCCTAAACCATTAAATGATTGAGCAAAGTTAACCCTCTGATCACTCGTTCTTTCATCACCAAGAGCTGCTACAAAAGGATGGGCTACCGTTTCAAGAGTTGCCATTCCCATAGCAAGTACAAAAAGAGCCAACCTGAAAAAGTCAAATGAAGAAGTATTAGCTGCCGGAATAAACAAGAAAGATCCCAGTGCAAATAGTGAAAGTCCCAGAATTACCCCCAATTTATAACCAAACCTTTTCATAAAAAGCCCGGCCGGAATCCCCATAAGTGCGTATGCACCAAAAATGGAAAGCTGTACCAGCCCGGATTTGGATTTCGAAATATGAAGAACGTTCTGGAAATGCTTATTCAATACATCACCCATGGTAAGCGCAATGGCCCAGAAGAAAAATAATGATGTAACAAAAGACAGGATGATATAGTATTTCTTATCTGTAAATTTTGCAGTATTCATATAGTATGTTTTTAAGAGGTTTTACAGCTGTTTTTTTCTCTGAATGCCTTGAATTCTTCATAGGTGTAATCCGGACATGCTCCCGCTTTCGATGTGATAAAAGCCCCCAATGACGTTGCCTGTTTCATGATCTCTTCCGGGGATCTGCCCTGAATTCTTTTAGACAGGAACCCGGCAAGAAAAGAATCTCCACTTCCCACAGTATCTGCAATTTCAATATGAACCGCCGGGAAATTATAAGTAGTATCACCTATAAAGTATCTTGCACCTTTGCTTCCTTTGGTAAGAACAATTTCATTCAAATTAAAATAGGCCTGAAGATGTCTGATGCCGGTCTCTTCATCAATATAATCTTCACCTAGATATTCAAGAATGGTTCTGAGTTCTGCCTTATTCATTTTAACAAGATCAGCCTTATGCAATAATTTTTTAATGAACTCAAAATCGATAAAAGGAGGACGGAAATTAACATCAAAAACCCTGAATTTTGAATATTCCAAAAGTTCCAGCAGAGTAGCTTGGGATGTTTTATTCCTTGTAATCAGGCTTCCAAAAACGAAAGCTTCTGAGTTCTCAATCAATTTCTTATGTTCTGGCAGCGGTTGAATAAAATCCCATGCTGCTTCCTGTACAATTTCATATATAGCCTCTCCGTGTTCATCAAAATCAGCAAGCACTGTTCCTGTAGCTTTTTTCTGGTCTACCTGTATGAAATCTGTTGTTATTCCCCAGTTCTGAATTTGATCAAGAAGGCGGTGTCCTAATTCATCGTTGCCAATTCTGCTGAGCATTTTGGTATCAATTCCCATTTTGAAAAGGTTGTAGGCTACATTAAATGGCGCACCACCAGCTCTGGATCCGGTAGGGAAGATATCCCAGAGAACCTCTCCAAAGCAAACGACATGGTTTAATTTATTTTTTATCATGATAGGTTAAACGTTTAAGTTATTATTTAAAAAAAATGTTTTTATGTTATATTAATTATTTTAAAGAGGCTTTGGCAACCAGTTTTGCAGATAATGTTACCCTTTTTCCTGTCGCTGCATAATCATTGATCTGTCCGTCCAGTAGCCTGATAGCCTCTTCAGCCATTTCTTCAATGGGCTGCTGGATGTAGGTGATCTCGGTAGGGAAGAGATCGTATGCATCGGTTTCATCAAATGCAACAACAGAAACCTGCTCCGGAACTTTTATATTGTTTTTAACGAGGTAGGAAAGTCCCGCTACGGCAAGTTTATTACTGGAAAAATATAATGCTGTATTTTCAGGTTTTTTTCCTAATCTATTTTCAAGCTGAGAATGTACCTCTTGAGCTATATTTTCCAATCCTACCAGAATGTATTGTATTTCAGCTGTTTTGTTGGAAGAGCTTATTGCTTTTTCAAAACCATGCTGGCGGTCCAGCAGATGTGGGAGCTCAGTTTCGTAACCAATGTAGATCATTTTATCAAAATCCTTATTAAGAAGCAGGCTGGTTGTTCTCTCGGCTATCTCCTGATTATCAATGGTAATTCCGGGAACAGAAACTCCTTTAAGATACCTGTCAATAGTTACAACAGGATATTTAATGTTGATAAGATTTTCAAGTGTCTTTTCTGATCCTGCTACCGGAGCAACGATCATTCCGTCTACCTGTTGCTGCGAAAAGAGTTCGGTAAGTTTTTTAAATTTTTCTGCATTTTCGTCAGAACTGCCAATAATGAGGGTATAGCCTAATTTTAAAGCTTTATCTTCCAGATTCCTTGCCATATGAGAATAGAAGTCATTGGAGATGTCTGCAACGATCAATCCCAGAAGCTTTGTCTTATTGGTTTTAAGGCTTTTTGCGATCTTATTGGGAGTATAGTTAATCGTTTCAGCAATTTTAAAAATTTTTTTACGGGTCTCCTCGCTAATGCGTTGTCCTTCCTTTTTGTTGAGAACATAAGATACTGTGGCTACGGAAACTCCTGCCAGTTTAGCAATATCTTTTATAGAAGACCTTTTCATTTTTTTTTATTAATGCACAAAAATATTTCATAAAATAGTAAAAAAACAATAGCTGTGTTTTTTTGGCAGTTTCAGAAAAAAGTGTAATTTCGCGCTTTTTTTCAAAAATAGTGTAAATGTCTAATTTTCAACACACTAAATAATAAAGGCATATTTTAATATGAACAAATTGTTAACTTATTTAATGTAATGATTGAATTTAGTTAAACGTTTATCCATTAATTTTTTTAAAATTTTATATTTTCTGTCTATTATTTAAATTATATAAGGAAAAATTGTCATTGGTTTGAATTTGTAGGTATGCAGATTCCAGAACATAAGTTTGAATCTCTCACTCCCATAATTATTCAAACAAAATAGTCCAAAAGCTGTAAAATATTTACAGCTTTTTTGTTTTATACAGGTACTAAAAGTGCTAAATAAAAAGTCATAATCTTTACATAGTCTATTTACTAGCGGTAAAAATTAAACTGATCATTTTCTTTGTTTGAAAATATCCGAATGGTAGTAATGGCAAAATCTTTTAGAATCTTAACTCACAAAAAATCTATCGGGACATCGAAATCTATCGATAGGTTATGTTTTGCGTGATTATGAAAAATCAACAATTTTGCAGAAAAATTATTATTGACCTGATGTTTACATCAATGAAAATAAGATTCTAAAAACACATTTAATAGTGAGGGTTAACTCCTTTATTACCTCAAGTGAGAATATGAAAAAAACACATAAAACACTGATTTTACCTTGTTGCTTCCTTATCAATATATTGAGTGGGCAGGTAGGAATGGGAACAAATAATCCACAAGGTATTTTACATGTAGATGGAGCTCAGGATAATTCTGCTTCAGGAGCACCAACGGCAACACAAGTTTCAAATGATTTTATTGTAAATAAAACAACAGGATTCATTGGTGCAGGAGTTCTTAATCCTCAGGTGCAGTTTGATATCAGATCAGCAGGTGCTGAAAATGCCCTTGGTCTGGGAACAACAACGATGTCGGCGGTGGCTGCAGGTGCGGGTGCTACACGATACGATGTCAACAATATACCGGTAGGCGCTAAAATAGAAGTTTCTGATGGCGTAGTATGGCACAAAGCTTATATTGCTCCTCAAAAGGCAGTGATTGTTGTCCGTAAAATTGTGAGTCAGTCTATACCCTCTGCCTCTGCAACAACTATTGTTAATTGGAACGAGGTACGTGACATGAGCAATAGCTTTGATCCCAGCTCAGGTGAGTTTACAGCTCCCCGAAATGGAACTTATACTTTTTTATTAACATTCAATTTTAACGGAGCAGTTATTAGTGATGGGTCCAGAGTTGAGTCACAATTTTATAATCCCACTACAAACCTGGTTCTTGCCAGTGTATATAAAACTTTCGGCCAGTCTATGACAGGTACAGCTGATGACGCTAATTCTACCCGTTCAACACAGGCTGGAGGATCAAGTACCGTTACCCTTACTCTTATTGCAGGAACTAAGGTAAGTGTCAGACTATATCAAAATCTTACTTCAGGGGCTATTCCGCTTAGAGTGACAACTGATTCTTCGAACCCTGCAAATCCAGATGATGGATTTAACAATTTAACCATAATAGAACATTAAGATATAGATTATGAAAAAGAAGATCAGTATCACTTATCAACTATTTGCTTGTATTTTATTTTTTTCTGCAACCAAGACAATGGCACAAACAGGATTTTTTACTCCTACACCTGCACAACCTTTGCATATAGATGCGGGAAAAGATAATGGCTCAGCACCTGATGCAACAAAAATATCCAATGATGTTGTTATTACATCAGAAGGGCAGGTTGGCTTTGGACTTTTAAACCCGGTTACTAAAGTAGACCTGAGGTCTTCATCCGACCAGGGAATTATTGGCTTAGGGAATAATACACAAAGCCCTTCCGCAGCAGGGGGAGGAGCAATACGCTACAACAACAGTGGATTCCTAGAATATTCTGATGGTGAACAATGGATCGCATTGCCATTGACTGCTCCAACTAAAGCACTGGTAAATGCGAGTAAAGGCTCTGTGCAAAGTATTCCAAGTGCAGCTTCAACGGTTATTACAGATTGGACAGAAACAGTTGATTTAGGTGCTGTTGTCGGTGGAGATTTTGATCCTTCTACGGGAATTTTTAAAGCTCCCCGTGATGGTTTTTATCTGGTTTCTTTCAATATTACCCTGGCGAATGGAAATATCCCTAAAAATACATTCATAGAAACCGCAATAGAAAGCAGTCAAAGTACAGATAATATTCCTGTATTTAAAACCATAAATTCTTATCCTGCTTTTCAGGCTGGTGTAGTAAGCAATTATATAAGTGGTAATTGTAATGCTATTTTCAACCTTAAAAAAGATGATACTATAAAGTTCAGTATTAGGCATAATATAGGCAGTGCCCGAAATACTTTGAATGACAATAGATTCAATAATTTAAGTATCAGTGAATTGTAAATACATAATAATGGGACAAAAAAATAAAATAAAAAATTGATCAGTGCTGTTATTGTTTTGTCACTGAATGTAACCTATGTAAACGCTCAAATAGGGATAGGGGTACCTAATCCGACAAACCCCCTTGAGGTTAAAACAGATGCCGGTAATATTATAATCAATAGTTCCGGAAAAATGGGTACAATGGTTGCCAATCCCAAGGTAGCTCTGGATCTGCGAGGTGGAACAAATAGCTCTGTGGCTATTGGGAATACTGCAAAAACAGCTGCTCAGGCCGGGGCTGGGGCATTACGGTATATTGCAAGTCCTGCTATTGGAGTAAAGGGATACTTGGAATTTTCCGACGGTTCAAACTGGGTTAGCTTTTTTCCTAAAGGAAAACCGCGCATTATAGTAATGGCAAGTAAAACGACTCAGGATACCTATGTATTTGAAAGTGCAACTCCTTCAGAAATAGGACCCAAATCTGGCATAGTTCAAAGAAGATCCTCTTATTTAACGAACTGGACTGAAAAATTAGACTCTGATTCAGGGGTTCCAACCTCGAATTTTAATCCGGCTACAGGTGAGTTTACAGCACCGCGTGATGGCGTTTATTTTGCAACTTTTACTTTTGCATTACAATCCAGCCAGGTAAATACCGGCGCCAATAATCAAACAGAAGCAATTTGGGAAGTCAGAGATTCTGCCGGCAACATTACGCAAAGAATAAAAACAAATAATGGATATGCTTCCGATACCGGAGGAAGTCCCAATGCTGTACCGGTAGGTTCAGCCTGTACAGTAAGCGTATATCTGAATAAGGGCAGCAAACTAAGACCTTTCACCTGGATTACAGTAGGATTTGATGGTACAACCAGCCAGTTTGATGTTTCAGGAAGCGGTGCTTACAATGCGCTTACCATCGTTGAACAATAAAGATATGTTAATAGGTTTCAACAATCTAATTGTATTTTTTTCAGTCTCCCAATCTGATTTTGGGAGTTTTTTTGAACGAAAAAGTGAACTTAAAATAAAAACCTGCAACTCATAGGAATTGCAGGTTTTATTTTGGAGAATACAGTTTTCTAACTTAATATTTCACATGGTGCAATACAAATCACCCACGGACATCTTTTGATTCCCGGAGGTGGACAGCAGGCTTCAGAGCAACTCAATGCTCCGCCATTAATATTCTTCAACTGATCTCTTGAAATTTTTTTAGAATTTTTCATAGTCAAGTAATTGAATTTAACTAAAACTTAAGGCTGGTTTCCACCACCGCATCCGTCATATGGCATACATTGCCATTTTCCGCCGATTAAACAAAGCTGTCCGCCTCTGCAGTCAATGCCACCCTTAATTGTTTTCAATTCCTGTCTTTCGATTTTCTTTAAATTTTTCATAATAATATAGGTTTAGTTCTATTCGAAATTAAACAATTTTTATCAACTGTTGTAGAATTATCATGAAAATATTTACTTTCAATAAGTTTATTGGTGGATGTTTTACTTTGAATTTTCTATAATTAAGTAAAATGTAATATATGTAAAGTGTGTCCAATAGGCTTTAATAAAGGAATGCACAAAGATTGATTTGTTTTGAATAAAATCTTGTCTTGTGGCAAGTTGGATTTCATAATGACTTACTAATTTTGGGTAAAAGTTGAATCACCAAATCCGATACTATTATGAAATGTCTATTCAAATTCTCTATCCTATTGAAATCATTACTGATTTTAACTGTTACCGTTATCACATCCCAGGTATATGGACAAAAAGCGGAACCTTCTGAAAGTGGCTATGCACCTGTTAATGGCATTAAAGTTTATTATGAGGTCTATGGCAAAGGAAAGCCCATTGTATTGTTGCATGGTGCCTTCATGACGATTGATATGAATTGGGGTGAGCTGATCCCTGAATTGTCTAAAAACAGAAAAGTAATAGCGCTTGAACTACAAGGACACGGACATACTCCGTTTTCGGAAAGAAAATTGTCTCATGCTACTTTGGCAAGCGATGTTACAAAGGTAATGGACTATCTGAAAATTGATAAAGCAGATGTGGCAGGGTACAGTTTTGGAGGAGAAGTAGCTTATCAGCTGGCAATACAAAGTCCGGAAAGACTGAACAAACTGGTGATTATTTCATCAACCTATAAAACGAACGGCTGGCTGCCTGAAGTAAATAAAGCATTGGAAGGGATGAAGTCCGAACTCTTTACAAACAGCCCTATGCATACTGCCTACAACGCCGTAGCACCTGATAAAACAAAATGGACAAAGTTTCTGGAGCAGATGATCGCTTCTGCCGGACAGTCATTTGATCTGGGTGATGATAAAATTGCTAAAATTTCAGCACCAGTTTTAATTATAGCGGGAGATAATGATGGACTGGATAAAACTGAGTTATCAAAAACCTATAGATTATTGGGAGGTGATGTTTTTGCGGATATGGGCCCAATGCCAAAATCTCAATTGGCCATCGCTCCTGGGCAAACCCATGTCAGCCTGATGATGCAGACCGCAATGATTCTGAATTATCTGAATGGTTTTTTGAAATAACCAGATATAATAGCATTTAAAAAATTAAATATAATGAGAAAAATAACTGTCTTATCAATGATTGCAATGGATGGTGTCATGCAGGCACCCGGCGGCCCTGAAGAAGATACATCCGGAAACTTTCAATATGGCGGATGGACCGTATCTTATGGTGATGAACTTTTCGGTGAAATCATGCAGGAAGAAATGAAACAGACTGATTACCTTCTGGGGAGAAAAACATTCGATATTTTTTCATCTTACTGGCCTCAGCATGCTGAATTCTGGCCGGGAATCAACGAAGGAAATAAATATATTCTTTCTCAAACTACGGAAAACTCAGATTGGAAGAATACTTTTTTTCTCAAAAATCTGGATGACATCCGAAAACTTAAACAATCGGAAGGTGCTGATATTCAGATTTGGGGCAGCAGCGAACTTGTGCATCTGCTTTTGAAACATGATCTTGTAGATGAACTTCGCTTAAAAATCTATCCGTTGATTCTTGGTGGAGGGAAAAAGCTGTTTGATGATAATTCGGTTCCGGCTGCTTTTGCTCTGACGGAAAGCCATGTAACATCAAAAGGAGTTATTATAGCCAATTACAGACGTTCCGGTGAGATTGTGACAGGCAATGTTGAAATGTAAACAGGGTCTTTTAATTGAGTTTTTTATTTTTCACAACAGTTAAACCTACAATATGAATACGAAATTTGAAGCCGGAATAAATATTGCCATAAAAATTCCAAAAAATAAATATGAAAAAACGGTAGCCTTTTATAGGGACATCCTAAAGTTAAATGTTGAAGAAAAACCGATTAATAATCCAACTGTTTCCAAAACTCATGAGGTGAAATTTGGGAAAAATATCATCTGGCTGGACTGTGTAGATAATTATACCCATTCCGAAACCTGGTTGCAGCTTACAGTTCCTGATGTAGAAGAAGCTACAGAATACCTTCGGTTGAACGGAGTAGAAACCTGTGACGAGATTGAAAAGCTTCCTGATAATATGCACTGGATTACAGACCCTGCTGGGACGGTATTCAATCTACAAGAAAGAAAATAACAGAGGTCAGAAAGACAATGTAGGAAATTGTTTAAAATGTTGTTTTAATCAAAATTTTAATACCTTTAACCTTCAAATCATTAAAATTTTAAATCATCCATGAAGACGAAACCATTAACTTTCATCTTAATCCTTTTTTTCCAACTGGTAAGTATCACAGCATTTTCACAGAAAACAGCAGTTCTAAACTCTTTATTAGATAAAAATTCAGAATTTATTTTTCCACAGACTCCCGATAAGATCTCAAAAGCATTGAACACAAAACCTGTTTTTTATGAAGATGCCAATGAGGAAAAATATGTGAAATGGCCTACAAAAACAGGCCTGGAACTGTATTGCAGTCCTGGGAAAAACAATGCTGTTGATGAGATGTTCTTTACCATTTCAGATAATAAGCCCGTAGTGATAGAAGGACTTCCATTTGGTCTTATCATGAATAAAAGTATATTGCAGGACTGCAAAACCAAGTTCAGTAAATATAATGCTAAAATGCAGAAACTTGGTGCAGACAGTGAATTTCCGGGAGGCTCAAAAATGGTTTTTAAGAAAGGAAAACATTATGCAACCTTACTTTTTGACAATAAGAATCTGCTGAAATTTTTAAGCCTTACCACAGAACTTATTGATCCGGCTGCCAACTAATTTCAACAGCTTTCAAATACTATAGAATCCGTCAATTTTTTTGGCGGATTTTTTCAATGTATTGAATGAAATCCCGGCTGCAAAAATGATTCTCGTTGAAAAAGGGAGTACTGTAAAGATGGTCATAACCAATCCGGAGAAATTTCTCAATGAAGAAGACAAAATAACGGCAGATGATATGAAAGTATCATTTGTACTAAAAGACAGACATTCATTTATCTTTAAAAAGAGCAGGCTAAAAAGCACTGCAATCCCAGGATGAAAAACAATAACAAGTAGGTGTTTTCTTTAAACTTGTTTTGTTTTTTCATGCTATATCTTAAGAATTTAGTAATAAAAAATAAACAGAATTATTTAAATTATAATGTTTGCTGGGTAAAAAATAGATTTTTAATAATAACAAAATCAGTGGGTTATGGTTTAATAATTATTGTTTGCATAAAATAGCTTTCATGTTTTTATAAAATACCTATATTTACCACCAAGGAGTTCTTAACATCTTCTTTATCAACCGAAACTGGTTACACTTAGCTGTGTCTTAAAAGGGAATCGTGTGCAAATCACGAACTGTCGCGCAACTGTAAGTAACATTAAGGTTTTTATCAAATAAATGTCCACTGTATACCTGGTTATATGGGAAGGACGATAAAAACTGTTACAAGTCAGGAGACCTGCCTGTTTCGAATTGACGATGCTTTCGCGGTCTGAAGCTTATAGTCAGGTATGATACGATATAGATAACAGTGGGATCAATATATTTTGTCGGCTCGTGTTATTTTGTGATGCAGATAAGTAGTGGAGTAGTATGCTCGTTCATTATCATGTATTCATCGTATTTTCCTTTTCCATATTTTTCTTTCTCACAGGCATTGTGAAGTTTATCAGGAACTTTTTATAAGGATTTAATCGATATAAAAAGTGTAACATGTATCTATTTGATTTCGGTTATTCATACAGGAGCAACAAATTTGGAAATAAACAGGTTTGCAGGGAGGTAATGGGGTATAATTCCCGATTACAAAAAACGAATAATACAGATCAGCTTTCTTTTGATTGCCTTTTTACCACGTCATGGAATGGTGGCTGCTATTGCTCCTATTCAGGGTCTTCTGTGAACAAATATCAACTAAACAATAAATATTATAATGACTACAAGTGAAAGTTTGAAGTCTCCCGGTATGAAATTCCGGGAGGCCATGCGAAAAGAAAGTCCTCTTCAGATTGTTGGAGCCATTAATGCTAATCATGCGCTGTTGGCACAACAGGCAGGTTTTAATGCAATTTATCTTTCAGGGGGTGGTGTTGCTGCAGGTTCTCTGGGTATTCCGGATTTGGGAATTACCACGCTGGAAGATGTATTGATTGATGTTCAGCGTATTACGAATGTTTGTGACTTGCCATTGATGGTAGATGTTGATACCGGATTTGGACCTTCAGCATTCAATGTGGCAAGAACTGTAAAATCACTGATTAAAGCTGGTGCCGCTGCCCTTCATATTGAAGATCAGGTAGGTGCAAAACGCTGTGGACACCGCCCGGGAAAAGAAGTGGTAACCAAAGAAGAAATGGTAGACAGGTTGAAAGCTGCAGCAGATGCCCGTACCGATGAGAACTTTGTAATTGGTGCCCGTACCGATGCCTTTGCTAATGAAGGATTGGAAAAAACCTTGGAAAGAGCAGTCGCCTATAAAGAAGCCGGAGCAGATTTCATCTTTGCAGAAGCAGTTCCTGACCTAAGCTTTTACCAAAAGTTTGTTGAAGCTACAAAAGTTCCCGTGCTGGCCAATATTACAGAATTCGGGATGATCAGAATGTACAGCGTGGAAGAATTAAAAAATGCAGGTGTGGGATTGATACTTTATCCGCTATCGGCTTTCCGTGCTGCCAATAAAGCGGCCCAAAATGTATACGAACACCTTCGTAAAGACGGAACACAGGCCAATGTCTTAGATACCATGCAAACCAGGGAAGAACTTTATCAAAGCATTGGATACTACGACTATGAACAAAAATTAGACAACCTTTTTAAACAAAATAATTGATAATGTCAAATAACAGTGAACCCACATTTAAACCTAAAAAAAGCGTTGCGCTTTCAGGGGTAGCAGCAGGTAATACTGCGCTTTGCAGTGTCGGAAAAAGTGGCAACGATCTCCATTACAGAGGATATGATATTCTGGATCTGGCAGAGAAAGCACAATTTGAAGAAGTAGCCTATCTTTTGATCTATGGACAGCTGCCTACCGGAGCGCAATTGAAAAATTATAAAGCCAAGCTGAAATCTTTAAGAGGACTGCCTCATTCCGTGAGAAACATTCTTAAGAGTATTCCTGCAGCGGCTCACCCAATGGATGTCATGCGTTCCATGGTTTCTGCTATTGGGAGTATTCAGCCGGAAAAAGACGATCATAATATGGCGGGAGCAAGGGATATTGCGGACAAATTGCTGGCGTCTTTCAGCTCAGGTCTGCTATACTGGTACCACTATACCCATAATGGAAAAGAAATTGATGTAGAAACCGATGATGATACAATAGGAGGACATTTTCTTCATCTGCTGCACGGAAAAAAACCTGCAGATTCCTGGGTGAAAGCTATGGAAATCTCGTTAAATCTCTATGCAGAGCATGAATTTAATGCTTCAACATTTACCAGCCGTGTCATTGCAGGAACAGGATCTGATATTTATTCTGCTATTACCGGAGCTATTGGTGCTTTAAGAGGACCAAAACATGGAGGAGCTAATGAAGTTGCTTTTGAAATCCAAAGCCGGTACAATTCTCCGGATGAAGCAGAGAGTGACATTCGCCAGCGTATTGCAAACAAAGAAGTGATTATTGGATTCGGACATCCGGTGTATACCATTTCAGATCCGAGAAATGTCGTGATTAAAAAAGTAGCGAAAGAACTTTCAGAAGAAGCAGGAGATATGCTGCTGTATACTATTGCTGAAAGACTGGAAACGATCATGTGGGAAGAAAAGAAAATGTTTCCGAATCTGGATTGGTTCTCTGCTGTTTCCTATCACCTGATGGGAGTTCCTACACTGATGTTCACCCCGTTATTTGTTATTTCAAGAGTGACCGGATGGAGTGCCCACATTATAGAACAGAGACAGGACGGAAAAATTATCCGCCCAAGTGCCAACTATACAGGGCCTGAAAATAAAGAATTTGTGTCCATCAACGACCGTAAATAATGAATGTCGGAAAAGAAAATAAACCATTCATTTTCAATTTTTTTACGCTTAACTTTTAATAAATTAAAATTTTCAATAATAAAAAATGAGTTCACACATCTCAAACGAAAGACCGCAACCCGATCAGGTATTAACAGACATTGCAGATTATGTCTTAAACTATGAAATTAAAAATGACTTGGCATGGAAGACCGCTCACTACTGTCTTCTTGATACAATCGGCTGTGGTCTGGAAGCATTGACTTACCCGGCATGTACAAAACTTTTAGGACCTGTGGTAAAAGGAACAGTAGTTCCTAACGGAGCAAAAGTACCGGGCACCCAATTCCAGCTGGATCCTGTTCAGGCAGCGTTCAATATCGGAGCGATCATCCGTTGGCTGGATTTCAATGATACATGGCTGGCAGCAGAATGGGGACATCCTTCTGATAACCTTGGAGGAATTCTGGCTACTGCAGACTGGTTATCCAGGACTAATATTGCAGAAGGAAAAGCTCCTTTAAAAATGAAGCAGGTACTGGAAGCTATGATCATGGCTCACGAAATTCAGGGAGTAATGGCACTGGAGAATTCATTCAACAAAGTAGGACTGGACCACGTTTTATTGGTAAAGCTGGCTTCTACAGCAGTTGTAGGAAAACTGATCGGGTTAAAACGTGATGAAATTATCAATGCCGTGTCACTGGCTTTTGTGGATGGACAGTCTTTAAGAACTTACCGCCACGCTCCCAATACAGGTTCCCGTAAGTCATGGGCGGCGGGAGATGCTACATCAAGAGCGGTACGCCTTGCCCTGATTGCAAAAACAGGAGAAATGGGCTATCCATCTGTATTGACAGCAAAAACATGGGGGTTCTACGATGTTTCCTTCAAAGGAAATGAATTCAAATTCCAGAGAGAATACAGTTCTTACGTAATGGAAAATATACTCTTCAAAATTTCTTTCCCTGCTGAATTTCATTCGCAGACCGCAGTAGAAGCGGCAATGACATTACACGCAACTTTAAGAGGCCTTGGAAAAACAACAAATGATATCAAAAATATTACCATCCGTACCCACGAAGCTGCTATCAGAATTATCGATAAAAAAGGACCGCTAAATAATCCTGCCGACCGTGATCACTGCATCCAATATATGGTGGCTGTACCCTTGATCTATGGAAGACTGACTGCTGCTGATTATGAGGATAACATTGCTTCAGACCCTAGGATTGATGTACTTCGTGACAAAATTGAATGTGTGGAAGATGTTCAGTTTACAGCTGACTATCACGATCCGGAAAAACGCTCCATTGCGAATGCGATGACAGTAGAACTTAATGACGGAACTGTTTTAGACGAAATAGTGGTAGAATATCCTATTGGCCACAAACGCAGAAGAGATGAAGGTATTCCTGAACTGATCAAGAAATATAAAGTTAATCTTGCCCGCATTTTCCCGGAAAAACAACAGAAAACAATCCTTGAAAATTCATTGGAATATGACACCTTAGTGAATCTTAACGTGAATGAATTTGTAGATCTTTTAGTTATTTAAAATCAATAAGAAAATGGAGAATTGAATATCAAAACGTTTTTAATCAATAGTCGATATTTTTTTGAAAATGATCAATTCTCCATTCTCTATTTTTCCATTATTTAAATGGTCAGTCCATGATTGTTTTTCACCTCAGCCATGACAAACGTACTGTGGGTGCTTCCGATAGAATCTACAGATCCCAGTTTGTTAAATACAAAATCCTGGTAATGTTTCATATCCCGCACCTGAACTTTCAGAAGAAAATCAAAATCTCCGGAAATATTGTAGCATTCCGCCACTTCTTCAATTTCTAAAATTTCTTTTACAAAGTCATAACCTACAGATCTGTCGTGAATTTTCAGCTTGATCTGACAGAAAACCGTAAATCCACGGTTGAGCTTTTCAGCATCAAGAACAGCAGCATATCTTTTCACAAATCCTTCCTGTTCCAATCTTTTTACCCTTTCAAAAACCGGTGAAGTGGAGAGGTTCACTTCCTTTGCAAGCTCTTTAACGGTCAGTTTTGCATTTTTCTGGAGCAGCCTCAGCAGCTGTACATCCTTATCATCGAGTTGTTCCACAGAATATTATTCTTTTAGATTATAAAAACAGTCAAATGTAAAGAATTATATGCTTTTATTAATGTTTTTAAAAGTTTATTTTGCTTAATTAATTGTATTTTATTGCGTTTTTATTCTGTATTGTTAATTTTACACAAAATTAAAAACTTTTACTGATGACCATGGTTATAGGTAAAAGTACAACAGTTCTTTAGAGATACTTCATCAAACAGGAAAGGTTTTACTTAACGTAGATTAATAGGGAATCGTGTGAGAATCACGAGCTGTCGCGCAACTGTAAGTAACATGCCAAAGGTTTCTGTCCTTGCATATCCACTGCCAAAAGCGGGAAGGATGACGGAAACTGTTACAAGTCAGGAGACCTGCCTTTACTGAATTGACAATGCTTTCGCGGTCTGAAGCTTTTGGGTCATACAGATGATATATCGGATGTATACATTTTCTCTGTAAAGGAAATTGTATTGTTTGTTATATCGTGATCCCTGAAATTTTTATCCGTTAAAACATTCCGAAGCATTTTAAAAGGACTTTACCATTAAGTTTAATTAAAAAGTTTAAAAATGCAAACTCACATTCTGGGCTATCCGCGTATTGGTAGCAAAAGAGAACTCAAAAAAGCCTGCGAGCAATATTGGTCAGGTAAAATCCTTTTGGAAGAACTTCTGAATACAGGCAGAACAATCTGCAACCAAAACTGGAACATTCAGAAAGAAGCAGGAATAGATCTTATTCCATGTAATGATTTTTCATACTATGATCAGGTATTGGATATGAGCCTTGTGGTGGGAGCAATTCCTATACGTTATCATGAAGTAGTGCTTAGAAAGAACAATTCTGAGCTGGATCTGTACTTCGCTATGGCAAGAGGATACCAGAAGGAAGGATTGGATATCACTGCAATGGAAATGACAAAATGGTTTGATACCAATTATCACTATATCGTTCCCGAGTTTTACAAAAACCAGCAGTTTAAACTGAGCTCAGATAAAATTTTTAATGAATTCGCAGGAGCAAAACAGGCGGGAATCAATGCAAAACCGGTAATCATCGGGCTGGTTTCTTATCTGTTATTAGGAAAAGAAAAAGAAGAAGGATTTGATAAACTGGATCTCGCTGGAAATCTTCTGTCCGTATATACTGAGATTTTAACCAAACTTCAGGAGCAGGGCGCAGAATGGATTCAGTTTGATGAACCTTTCATGGCGTTGGATTTAACGGAGAAAGCCAAAGAAACCTATCATTTTGTTTACACCGAAATAAGAAAACGCTTCCCGAAACTGAAATTGATTGTGGCTACTTATTTTGAAGGATTAAATGATAACGCATCACTTGCTGCATCACTTGCTGTAAATGTATTGCATATAGATCTGGTAAGAAACCCGGAACAGTTGGATGAAATTTTGAATATTATTCCGGAAAGCTTAAGCCTTTCATTAGGAGTGATTGACGGCAGAAATATCTGGAAAAATGATTTTGAGAAATCTTTGTCTTTCATCAGAAAAGCAGTTGAGAAATTGGGATCTGAAAGGGTTTTAATTGCTCCTTCCTCTTCATTGCTTCATTCACCATGTGATCTGGATTTTGAAACCACTCTTAATCCGGAAATTAAAAACTGGCTGGCTTTTGCTAAACAGAAAGTGGCAGAAGTGGTAACGCTTAAAGAACTGGCATCCGGAACAGAAAATAAACAGATTCTTGCTTCTTTTGAAGAAAATAAAAAAGCAATTGCAAGCAGAAGAACATCCTCACTTATTCATAATGATGAGGTGAAGCAAAGAGCAAATGCTGTTACTGAAAAAGATGCACAAAGGATCAATACCTTCAAAATCCGTAAAGAAGAACAGCAGAAAGTCCTTCAGCTGCCTTTATTTCCAACAACAACCATCGGGTCATTTCCACAGACCACGGAGGTAAGAAGCTGGAGAGCAAAATTCAAAAAAGGAGAGCTTACGGCAGAGCAGTATGATACTTTACTGAAGGAAGAAACCCAGAGAACCATCAACTGGCAGGAAGAAATAGGAATAGATGTATTGGTTCACGGAGAATTTGAGCGTAATGATATGGTGGAATATTTCGGGAGCAGCTGGAAGGTTTTGTATTTACGAAAAATGGCTGGGTGCAGAGTTATGGAAGCCGTTGTGTAAAGCCTCCTGTGATCTTTGGTGATGTTTCCCGCCCAACGCCGATGACGGTGTATTGGTCTCAATATGCACAATCCCAGACTGAAAAATGGGTAAAAGGAATGCTTACAGGCCCCGTTACCATTTTACAATGGTCTTTTGTACGAGACGATCAGCCTCGTTCAGAGACCTGTAAACAAATTGCTCTGGCCATCCGTGATGAGGTTGTGGATCTTGAAAAAGCCGGAATCAGAATCATTCAGATTGATGAACCTGCGATAAGAGAAGGGCTCCCATTACGGAAAACAAACTGGCAGAACTACCTGAAATGGGCTGTAGAAGCTTTCAGAATCTCAGCAAGCGGAGTGGAAGACGCTACACAGATTCATACCCATATGTGCTATTCGGAATTCAATGATATTATCGAAAACATTGCCGATATGGATGCAGATGTGATTACCATAGAATGTTCCCGTTCTCAGATGGAACTGCTGAATGCTTTTGCAGACTTCAGATATCCGAACGAAATTGGCCCCGGCGTATACGACATCCATTCCCCAAGAGTTCCGTCCAAAGAAGAAATGATTGAACTGTTGAGAAAAGCCCAGAACGTAATCCCTGCCAATCAGCTTTGGGTAAATCCTGACTGCGGGTTGAAAACAAGACACTGGGAAGAAACAGAAAAAGCTTTGATAGCAATGGTGGCAGCCGCTAAAGAAGCTTCCGTAGAATATGCACTTTAAAAAACTTTAAAATAATTAGATTCAATAATTCAGATCGTGTTATGGTTTTCATGGCACGATCTGTTATTTTGCTAATCCTCACATTTTTTTAGATGAAGTCTGAGTTATTTTGCCTGCAATGAACTCGGTGGATAACCAAACTGTTTTTTAAATGCAAAGGAAAAATGGGATAAATTTTCAAAGCCCAGATCCAGATAAATATCAGAAACCGATCTTCCTTTTTGAGTGAGCAGAAAATGAGCTTCCTTTAATCGTCTAAGCTGCAGCCATTGTCTTGGTGGTAGCCCAAATATCTTTTGAAAATCTCTTTTAAAAGCAGACAGGCTTCTCCCTGTCAAATAAGCAAACCGCTCTACATTGACATTGAAATGAAAGTTTTTGTTCATAAAAGTTTCAATATCTATTTTGTAAGGCTCAGAGAAATCAAATAAAATATCCTTAAGACCCGGATCATCGCTCAGCATCAGAAGTAAAGCTTCTTTCTGTTTGAGTCGCAGAAGTTCTGTGGAAGCAGGAAGTTCTTCATACGCCAGTAAAGAGTACATAAAAGACGTTAATGCCTTTTGATCCGGTTTTATAAAAGCCGGAGTATTGTCTTTCTTCTCTGCTTGATAACCATATTCACGGCTGAAATCTCGTAAGATGGCTTCATCAAAATAGATAGTTACCGTTCTTATCTCCCCATTTTTAGGTGGGTATTTTGCAAACTTCAGGAGACGGTTTTTTCTGGCAGAATAAAGTTCACCCTCTTTAAATATCGTCTTTGTGATTCCGTCATTCAGTTCCATTTCCCCGAAAGGACCAGCCCCAGACTATGGATTCTTGCAAACTGTTCTCCTTCCCTGAATTCTGAAAAATGACAGGAATAATTGATAGGTAAAGGAATATTATTTTCGCTCATGGCTCAGACGGTTTTTCTTGATGGATTCTTTTTCAAACTTACAAAACTTTTTTAGGATCAATGATGAATTACCTATTGATTAAATCCTCAAAGCCCGCTAATCACAGACTTTGAGGATTTTATTATCAGGAAAGAATGGTTTTAGGTTCCAGATAAGCTTCCAATCCGAATACACCATACTCACGGCCAATGCCACTTTGCTTAAACCCGCCGAAAGGCGCGTAAGGATCATGTGAAAACCCGTTGATGCAGATTCTTCCGGCATCAATCTGTGCTGCAATACGTTCTGCATGCGCTTTGTCACAAGAACTGATGTAAGCAGCCAGCCCATAAGTAGTATCATTCGCAATAGCAACTGCTTCCTCTTCATTAGTATAAGGAATAATAGACAGCACAGGTCCGAAAATCTCTTCCTGAGCAATACGCATATCATTACGAACATTGGTGAAAATGGTTGCTTTTACAAAATTACCGTTTTCAAAGCCTTCCGGTTTGCCTTCACCACCTGCAAGCAGAGTAGCGCCTTCTTCCTGTCCCAGGCGGATGTAGCTTTGTACTCTTTCAAACTGCTTGGTGCTTACCATAGGCCCTACAAGAGTATCTTCTTCATTAGGATTTCCTACTTTTACCTGTTCTACAGCCTTTTTAGCCAGTTCATTCACTTCTTGCAATCTGTTTTCGGGAACAAGCAGGCGGGTAGGAGCGATGCAGGCCTGTCCGTTGTTCATATACGCTCCGAAAACAGCCATTGGAATAGCTTTTTCCAGATCTGCATCTTCAAGAATAATATTCGGGGATTTTCCGCCTAGTTCAAGCGTTACTCTTTTCATGGTATCTACGGCTCCTTTGGCAATAGCTTTTCCTGTGAAGGTAGAACCGGTGAAAGAAATTTTTGCGATATCAGGATGTTGGGTAATTTCGGCACCAACTACATTGCCTAACCCGTTTACAATATTAAATATCCCGGCAGGTAATCCAGCTTCATGGAAACACTCGGTAAGCAGCTGGGTTTGGGCAGCACTCATCTCACTTGGCTTGATAACGGCTGTACAACCGGCAGCAATAGCGGTAGCCAGTTTGTTGCAGATGAAACTGTTGCTGGCATTCCATGGAGTAATGATTCCTACCACTCCCAAAGATTCAAAACGTACTTTAGAATGTCCGACTGCTCTTTCAAAGTCATAAGATTCCAGCGTAGTAATAGTTGTGGTAAAGGCTGAAATTGCATTTTGAACACTCATCCTGCAGAATTGTAACGTTCCTCCATATTCGTTCACCATCACAGAAACCAGTTCATCTTCCCGTTTACTCACTGCTTCATGCAGCTTTTGTAGTAAACTGATGCGTTCTTCTTTTGTACTTTTTGAAAAGGTTTTAAAAGCTTTCTTCGCTGCGGCAATGGCCATTCGGGTGTCTTCTTCATTTCCAAGAACAACTTCTCCGGTCTTTTGATTGGTCGTAGGGTTGATAAGGTCAAATGTTTCTGTTCCATTCGGTGTAACAAATTCACCGTTGATGTAAATTTTATTAATCTGTTTCATTTTGATGATTTTAATACGACAAAGTTCGTCAGAAACAGAAAAGACAGGTTTGCTGTATGGTTCAATTTTTATTTGTTGTATGGTTCAGATTTGTGTATGAAATATAAACTGTTTGTTTTCCTTTTTGATTTACTATGAAAAATTGTGTGTGCTTCATTAAAATTGACTACTTTTATCATAACCAAGTAAATAGGTCGTTTTGAGAACAACACTTAAACTTATTACTGCTTAGTATCAGTCTTCGTAACCACAGGCTGATCGTTCTTTCGTTTGGATAATTCTATCCGAACAGGTTTTTATTTCATCATATTATCTACTGCATTGCCTGCAAAAGGCAGCTATATCTGTTGTTTTAGTTTTAATCATTATGATCTTTAAAGACTGAATACAGATCAAAATACACCTTAAGAATAGTCTTTGGGCAGATCTCAGATGTATCAGCCTTCTTGTAATGCGTGAATAATATGGAAAAAATCCAACAAAGAATACGAAGCACGATTATAAGTAATGAGTACAAAACATATTTGGGAGGTAAAAGCGAAAAACACTCCCTTACTAAAAAAGAAATGCAATCATTGTAACAGCGACAGGTTTTACTGCAGCGATAAATTCAGATTGAATGCTCAAAAAAAGAATATTGATATATGGTTGATTTACCGATGTGTAAAATGCAGCAACACCTATAACATGACTGTTTTTTCAAGAATAAGAACAGAATCTGTGAGTAAAGAACTGTTCAATAAATTTTCAGAAAACAATACGGAAATTGCCTGGGAATACGCATTCTCACAGGAGATAAGACGAAAAAATAATATAGAAGCAGATCTGGAAAGCGTAGAATACGAAATTCTGTACAATACCATTCCTGTTGAAGATCTGATCAGGATGGATGGTGAGACGATTTCGTTTCAAATACAATCGTCATTTGATTTTAACGTAAGGGTTTCAACCGTTATCAGGATATGTTTAGGTCTTTCATTATCTAAATTGAACCTTCTGCTTGTTTCAGATACAGTTTATTTTAACGGAAAGCCTTTACAAAAGAAATTCAAGATTAAAAACGGTGATACTGTTACCCTCAAAAAGCAAGCATTGATAGATCTCTACCTTATCGGGAAAGAGGATTTATTTCTCAAGGCTGTAAATGATAAATAATAAAAGAGCCTCTCAATAATAGTTTGGGAGGCTCTTTTTAATCTTACTTTTGATTTTTTAAAAGATTGACCTGTTTCTGTAAAGTCTCTTTTTCCGGCTTTGACTTTGTAAGACGGATCGCTTCTTCAAAGTGATCAATCGCTTGATCCGGATTGATTTCAGCATACAAATAGCCCAGCAATCCATGATAATATTCGTTGTTGATGAGGTTAAGTTTTTCCGCTTCAATAACAGCCATCTCATTTCCATAGACCTTGGAAAAAGCAAAAGCTCTGTTTAAGGCTGTAACCGGAGAATATTCAATGATGACAAGCTGATTGTAAAGGTTTAAAATATGCTGCCATTTATCTTTAGCGGATGAAGTATGCCAATACGCAATACCTGCTTCCAGATGATATTTTGAAACGGAACTACTGTCCACTTTACAGGCTTCTATCAGGTAAAAATTGCCTTTTTCGATCAAAGCTTTATCCCATAATGTTACATCCTGTTCATCAAAAAGAATGGCTTCTCCTTCATCATTGGTTCTTGCATCAAGCCTGGAGCTCTGAAAACACATCAAAGCCAGCAAAGCATTGGTTTTTGCAGTATTGGTAAACTGGTTGTCAGTAAGGATCAGGGTAAGTCTTATGGCTTCCAGACAAAGATCTTTACGGATTAAAAGAGTATTCGTCCTGGAAAAATAACCTTCATTAAACAACAAATATAAAGTAGTCAGTACCATCTCCAATCGCTGATGAATATCCTGTTCACGTAAAGAATCTATAGTAAAATGGTGTGTTCTGAGAGTTTCCCGACCTCTTTGCATACGTTTTTTAATCGTCTCCGTTTTTGAAAGAAATGCATTGGCAATTTCTTCAACACTGAAGCCACAGAGAATCTGAAGAGCCAGACATATTTGAGTCTCGCGGGAATTGACAGGGTTGCAGGTCGCAAAAATCATTTCCAGTTGGCTGTCAGTGATGTTTTTGGTGTCGAAATCTATGACCGGATGCTCTTTTTCGGCGGTTCTTACTTCTTCTTTGTTCTTTTCAATAATGGAAAGGTGTTTGAAATAATCTTTTGCTTTATTCTTAGCTACCGTGTAAAGCCATGCTGCAGGATTATCAGGAATCCCATTTAATGCCCAATATTCCGAAGCTTTCAGAAATGTTTCGCTGGCAATATCTTCTGCAATTTCGATATGTTTAATATTAAAACTTCTGCAAAGTACTGCAACGATTTTGCTGTACTCGGTTCTGAATAAATGCGGTGTTATTTCATTCGGATTTGTCATGGCTGATCAAAAGGCTGTAACAAAGGTAATTATTACAATGTACTGATTTCCCTTACTTCTATATTTCCACCAAATAGCAGAATAGGGCAGTCTTTACATAATGCAGCAGCTTCTTCAATAGATTCCGCGTTGATGAGCGTATATCCCATAATGGATTCTTTAATTTCAGCGTACGGACCATCAGAAATTATTTCGTCGGATTTAACAACCTGTCCGGTACTTTCAAGGCGGTTTCCTCTGTCTGCCAGTTTATTTTGCGCAGCAATTCCTGCGATCCAGTTCATCCATTTCTGGGTATTGGCCTGCATTTGTTCCGGTGATGTCTTAGGCATAGACTTGTAGTCTGCACGAAAGACCAATAAGAATTCTTTCATTGTATTTAAATTTTTGATTCATCTTAATGACGACAGGTTTTCTTGAATGGGGACAATTTTTTTAATTTAAATGTCAGAATTATTTCAAGGGCATAATTGTTCTGAAAACACCTACTGCATTTCCGGTAATACGGATGATGTCGGGTTGGCTGTCTTTCACGCTGACCTGTACTTTTACTTCACCAATCCTGTTGATGGCTTCCCCTTGTTTTCCGGTAAATTCAAAAATGCCATCAGCAGTCTCTATGATTTTGTTGTGAATAAGATAACCTCCCAAGGGACCGTTGGCATTTCCGGTAACCGGATCTTCAGAAATACCAATAGCGGGTGCAAACATCCTTCCATTGGTTAATATCTCTTTTTCATCTGTATCGAAAGTAAACACAAAATACCCGTTACAGCCGATTTCTTTACTGAGCTTTGTCAAAGCGGTAAGGTCCGGAACCAAATGATTTAAGGTCCTATTGTTTTTAATACCGATCATTACTTTTGAATGGCCTGTAGAAGCGATCTGGACGGGACATTTTTCTTCAAGATCATCCATTGTCAATCCCAGGGCCAGCACAATTCTTTGGGTTATTGAAGTATCAAACGCAGGACTCAGCTCAAATTTTCCCTGTGTCATGGTGATGAGATAGTCATTATCTTTTCTTTCAATGTGAATTGGTAATATTCCGATTTGTGTATGTATTGCAACAATACAGGGATCCAGTTGATCTTCCTGAGCTTTTGCATATAGGGCGGCAATTGTGGCGTGCCCACAGGACGGAACTTCTGTGGTAGGAGTAAAATACCGGACATGATAATCAAAATTTTCTTTTGGATTATCAGGTTTGAAAACAAATGCCGTTTCAGAATTATTAAGTTCTCTGGCAATGAGCTGCATTTCTTCCGATGTCATATTTTCAGCGTTTAACACAACTCCTGCAGGATTTCCTTTGAATTTTTCTTTGGTAAAAGAATCAATTTGATAGATGATAACTTCCTTCATGATGACTGATTAAGTTTGTTGTAAAAATAAGGAATCAAATCGGGGATCAGATGTCTGTTTTTATTGTCATTTGGTAAAAAATGAACCATAATACTATTGAGTAGTGAAAGAGCAATAATCTTTGAAGAAATCTTTTGAATCTTATTTAAAAGAAGAAGACCACAATTTAACTTGTAAATTGTGGTCTTCTACAGCTTAGAACCATTTAAACTACGATTCTGTTTTCAAATAACCATAATGCAAAGCTGTTTCTTTTCCGAATAAGCTTGAGAAAATATTCTGAAACTCATGGATGTACTTGCACTTTATAGCGTTCCCATATATTTTCAGACCCTCCAGTATTTTTCTGGAACTCAGGTCTATATCATATTTTATAAAAGGTTCCGGTCTTTCGTACCGTATACTCTTATCCGAACTGTACGTTCGTGAGAATCCCAGTTTTTCAAGCCATTCTTCTGTTATTTTGATAGGTTTGATAGAATCTGCCGGGACTGAGATACTTTGAATATCATTTTCAATTTTAACAAAATAAGCCTGCTCGACATTGTGAAAGATCTCAGTGATGGTATAAATCTGATTATTATACTCCACCAAGTTCTTGATTTTTAAATCTGCTACGTTCATAATATTTTGATTTTTAGGTGATGATAAGGTTCTGTATAAACAGCAAATACTATGCCCGGCATCACATATTTGTGTGCCGTTTTGGTGAAGGTTAGGTTAAATTTTTACTATAAAAAAATTAACAATGTGTTAAAATAGTACACCAATAGGCGAATTATAGCCTATTGCCAAAAAAATGGATGTGGTACGTATGTGGTACTAGTTTTTTGTTCTCTCTTTAGGCACTGCATTAGCCGTAGTGAGCAGAAGGGCTGTAATAACAGCTACGATAAGAATTCCTATAAAGACATTCCAGGAATAAGCATGAAGGAGATAACCGGTACCACTTCCCAGAATACTGGAACCAAAATAGTAAAACAGCCAGTAAATGGAAGTGGCTGAAGATTTCCCACGTTTGGCATACAATGCAGTCATCTGGCTGGCCATCGTGTGTGCTGCGAAGAAGGAAAGGGTAAAAAGGCCAAGTCCGAAAATAAGAATATAAATGTTTTCGGATAATAACAAGGCAGCTCCCGTGAGCATAAACAAAATAGAACCTTTCAGGATATCATTCATGGGAAACTTTCTGGAAAGCCGGCCTGTGATCATCGTTCCAAAAACTCCGAAAATATACATGAGAAAGATAAAAGCAATAATAAAATGACTTAATGAAAATGGTTTCGCTTCCAGTCTGAACGTCAGGTAATTATAAACACTCACGAAAACACCCATCAGTAGAGCAGCTGTGCAGTATAATCGAAGCATATAAGGATTAGTCAGGAAAAACTTCATCTGTTTTACCTTAAGATGATAATCTGTTTTCTGTGGATTGAAAAACCTTGATTCCGGAAACAGTTTCCAGAATACAGCCCCCAGAATGAAGCTTTCTATCCCGATAAAAAGAACAGCATGCCGCCATCCGAATTCACCTGCAAGAAGGGTAGCCATTATTCTTCCGCTCATTCCACCGATGGTATTACCACTAAGGTACATGCTGATGGCTGCAGGTACTGCCAAAGCATTTACTTCCTCTGTGAGATAGGCCAGCGCAACTGCCGAAACTCCGGAAACGACAAAACCTTTCAGTACCCCGATAGCGATCAGGAGGCTCAAGCTTGGGATCCAGGTGGAAATAACGGTAAGCAGAGCAGATGAAATCAATGAAAAGACCATCAGACCTTTTCTGGAATAGCTATCTGCTTTAAAAGCAAAAAACAGTAAACCCAATGCCATACCTATTGTGGAGGAAGATACAAGAAGGGAAGTATCACCTACAGACACCCCGAACTGTTCTGCAGCCATAGGCAGCATAGGCTGGAAAAGATAAAGCTGAGCAAAAACCGAAAGTCCTGAAAAGAAAATACAAAGTTTTATATATCGGAAACGTGAGCTTCCCTGATTGGCTTTTTCAAATGAATTCATGATTTTTTTTTGCAATTAAAATGCAGCAGTTTGACAGAAAAATTAAGTCATGTAAATTTCATGATTATTTTCCGAATCTAAAAATCATTATCTCAATCATATGTATTGGTGAAACAAATCAGTGGATTTGTAAACTGCTGATGTATTCTGAAGGCGTGATGCTTTCCATCTGTTTGAAGACTCTGTTGAAAGTAGACTGGTTTGAAAATCCTGCTTCGGTATAAATATACATAAGGGTTACTTTCTCAATATCATTTTCAGTGAGCAGCCTTTTTACACACTCTATTCTGTGCATATTCAGGTAATTATTGAAGTTGGGATATCCCTTTGCACGGATTGATTTGGAGATATAGCTGCTATTGATATCCATTTCTGCAGAAAGCTTGGAAATATTGAAGTTAACATCTTTATACAACTGCTTTTCTCTCATGACAAGCTCAATTTTCTCAAAAAGTTCATCTGCAAAAGGAGCTTTTTCTGTCACAAAAGTGGGCTGAGCTTCCGGATTCAGGGTTTTCTCTTCAATTTCATGAAAAATTTCAACTCTTTTTATTTTATCCTTAAAGTAGATCAGAAGGGATATTACGGCTACATTAGAAATCATAAGGATAGTATCTGTAATTCTTACATCATCCTGACTGTGCAGTGGGAAATCAAAGTCGAAATTTTTTGAAATAAGATATCCTGCTATAATATTCAAGAGCACAAAAAGGCTGTAAATAAAGACATATTTCCTCTGAAAAAAAACATATGCCGCCAACGGAATCGGGATAAGCCAGACAAAACTTGCTATAGAATTGTTCCAGAAAGCAAGCATGATATAGAAATTATAAAGGGTTGCAATAACAATATAGGAATGCACCATTACATTTACCGAATATGTTTTGCGCACAATCAGGTAAGTGTAGATCAGTAAAAAAAGTCCTCCATAAAGATACCAGGCCATTACTTTATCCGGGACGATAAAAGTAAATATGAACCCAAATACAGCAAGAATCACAGACATCAGAATATTGTAATAATACACCAGCTGTCTTTTGTACTGTTCAATTTTTATGTCTTTTGCGGTATTCATTTGTGGTAACAGATAATTTTAAATCATTTCAATACGCTTTATAGCAGTCAAATGTCAAAAAATGACTGTTGTAAAATATTGATTGTTAGTTATTTGTGTTTTGATGAGCCGTTTCCGGTTTTTCATTGATTATTCAGGAATTTGATTTATCAGCGCAGATAACTTTGCACCAGTGAACTCAACAAAGGTTAACTGATTTACGTGATGTATTCATCCCTAAATAAATTTTAAACAAATATACTAAAATGAAGAAAATAAAATTACCTCTTATTGGCATTATGCTTGGTATTTCAACTGCTATGTATTCACAGGTTGGCATCAATACAGATTCTCCTAAAGTAACATTACATGTAGAAGGAAAACCAGATGTGACAACTGTTCCCGATGGTGTAATGGCTCCAAGAATGACTGGAGATCAGCTGAAAGCTAAAGATGATGTCTACCTGGCAGCGCAGACCGGAGCATTGGTCTATGTGACCCAAGCGGTGACGATGCCTTCTGTGAAGACGGCAAAAGTAGATAAAGCCGGATATTATATGTTCAATGGAACTACCTGGAAATTTGCATTTGGAGGTAAAGACGATGATATTACCATTGGAGATCTGATCTACTATCATGGAAGCATTCCCGCAGGTACCTCAGGAGCTGGTACGCTGGCCAGCACCTATCTTTCTGATCTTCCTGTGTTGGGAGGTTTTCTTAGGCTTGATGCACAATTTGACAGCAGCTCAGCAGGAACAGGAGCAGCAACAACTTTTAATCCAAGACTTTATAATGTAGGAACTTCAGATGTGAAGATCTGGGTTTCTGAAATGTCTACCCATACCGGAGATTCTGACAACGGAAATATTAAATTATCACCAGGAGCCTACAGACAGTTTGATGATGGTGTTTATCTTACCCAGACTCATAATGAGACCGTTACTTTTGATATTACCATACAGGAACCAGAACCAAGGTGGTACAGAGTGTATTATGCATTCCGTGTAGATAATAAATCCACTACAGGAAGTAGTAATGCTACCACTTCAGACTCCAATACTTCTGATAATACAAGAGAACTGTTTCTTTCTGTACAAAGATTGTACTGATAAACCGTCTGATGATTCTAAAAATACAATGATTAAAAATATACAAAATCAAAGGGATTAGCTTAAAAACTAATGAGATATGTGTTTTTTCGGGGGCAGGAATATAATAAGGGTTCCGGCCCCTTTTGTTAATGCATCATTTCATAGGCCTTGATCAGTTCTGCAATGTTGGTGACATCAAGCTTTTGAAAAATTCTTTTCTTGTAAGTACTCACGGTAGACATCTGGATATTAAGCCTGTTGGCAATTTCAAGATTTCCGTTCCCGTCAGCAAGGAGTTTGAAGATTTCATATTCACGGGATGACAGTTTTTCTACAGGATTGTTTCTTTTGTTCTGAATAATAAGGCCAATCAGTTCAGCAGGATAAAAATATCCTTTTTCGATTACCGTTTTCACTGCATTTTTGATTTCTTCCTCACTGCTTTGCTTATTCAGGTAACCTTCAGCGCCCTCTCTGATATATTGGATGGCAACATCCTTATCATAACCTGAGAAAATAAGAATCTTGAGGTCATTCTGTATGTTTTTAAGCTCCGGAATCATTTTTTTATACTGCGTTCCAGGCATATCAATATCTAAAATAAGCAGGTCAAAACGTGAACTCTCAAGCTTTTTTTTCACCTGGTCATAGTTTTCTGCAAAATCTATTTTCAACTCCGGATAAGCGGTTTCAAGAACCAGAGAGGTTCCTGCCCTTACAACGTAATGATCATCAGCAATTAAAATTCTTTCTTTCATAGAGGCTAGTTTTTATTGAGTATTATTTTCACAACCGTTCCCGAAGGCTCGTTATGGCTGAAACTTATTTCAGCATTGATCTTTTTTACCAGATGGATAACCATGTGCAGACCAAGACCTTTCCCTTTAAAGCTGGGAGTTTCCAGCTTAGGATTTCTGAACAGGTTCATATAAGTGGCAATCTGTTCTGCAGACATTCCGATACCTGTATCAGCGATTATGATTGTGGTTTTTTGTTGGTTTTCTGTAATATTCAGGTTGATGTTTCCTTCAAAAGTATTTTTCACGGCATTATCAAGGATGTTATGAATAATGGCGGTTAAAATACTTTCGTTTACTTTAGAATACACGGTGCGTTCAGTAAGTTGGGTGATTGTTGTTCCCTTTTCCTTGGCAATTTCACAGAATAGCCTGTTTTTGATTTCCAGGATTTTGTTGATAGGATATTCCTTTTCTTCAAAAATATTTTCTGCTTTATAGAGCTCTGTATATTCCTTTAAATTCAGCGTAAACTGGTAAAGCTGCTCTGAAGATTTATAAATACTGTCAAAATATTTCTTCTGAAGCTCCACATCATCAGACTCATGAAGTTTCTGAGAAAGCATGGCGATAAACCGGATAGGAGTGGTGATATCGTGGCTGATGGTTTCTACCAGTTTTTTCTGATATTCCGTTTCTTTCTGCAGGTTGCTTTTTACCACTTCAAGATGAAGGGACGTTTCTTTCAGTTCAGAATTTTTATTATGGACAATTTGCTTTAATGCTTTATTTTTTATTCTTAAAAAGTTGGTGGTCAGCTGAACAATCACAATGATGATGATCAGTATAATAACAGAAGCAGCCACTCTGAACAGCAATGTCTGATAAAAAAGTGGCTCGATATTGAAACGTATTGTTTTAACCTCATATTTTCCTTCAGGAGAAATAAGGATTCTTATACTAAGTGTATATTCACCCGGAGAAAGATTACTGATGGTATATTTTAATTCATTTCCAGTTGCGATCTGCTCCCAATCAGTATTTTCTTTTCCCGATATTTTTCCTTCAATGTAAAGGTTTTCCGGATTAGAAAAATAGGGGATATCTATAAAAACATCCGCCGTTTTATAATCATTCTTTAAATCGAGCGTCTGTTGAAAATACTGAGGTTCAGCATTTCCTATTTTTACCCTTTCAATATAGATTTTACTCCTTTCCGGATAATATGTCCGAATGTTGTTCGGGTTGAAAAACACAAAGCCATCCATTGAAGGGAATACAAATTCCCCATTTTCCAAAGCATACGCATTAGGTTCCGAACTGCCATTGAATTCATTCGTCAGAAAGCCGTCTTTTTTGGTGAAACGGTAATAAAAGACCGGAGTCTTTCTGTTTTCTGCGTACTTAAGCAGTTGTTTTTTAGGAACCTTGAAAAGACCATTGTTGGAGGAAATCCAGTAAGCACCTTTTTGATCTTCAAGCATATAATGAGCGGATTGCAGGTAACCATTCCTGTCATTCGGCATCTTGATGAGTTTGTGGTTTTTGAAAAGATAAAACCCACTTTTATTTGTAGTAATCCAGATCAGATTATCCTTTGTCCTGAAAATACTTTTAATATGGATATTTTTGATTATGGGAGTTATTGTATTGCTTCCCAGCATTACCGAATACAAACCATCACTATTACCGGTTAAAATTTCATGGTCACTATATTGGAAAAAAATATTGACAAAACTTTTAAAATTATAAATGAAATCCGGATTGGTAAAAAGATTGTTTTTATAGAGACGAAGTTGAGTACCCGAAACATCCGTAAACGTAATTCCATACAGATTCCCGCTTTTCATAAAACTTTCAAACCCTTTACCGATGAAAGTAGAATCCTTCTTTTTAAACCCTGAATTTTTGTAATACCTGATAATACTGTTTCTCTTTCTGATCAGAATGTTTTCGGAATCATCATACATCATCAGATAATTGTCATTGCACCCGAACAGGTGTTTATTGACGATACCGTTTTTCCCAAATTCTGTTCCGTCCTCCGCAATGATGGTACTTTTACTGAAAGGGAGAGAAGCGTAATACACATTGTTGGAAAAATCTGCTTCTTTTTTTGAAATATAAAAATTGGTAAGCTTAAGCACATTAAGCCCGTTATTAAGTGTTCCCAGATAAAGCTTATTAAAGTCTTTATCATAGAACATAGAACAGTAGGAGTGATTGCCTATTTCCTCAAAATTAATAAGAAATTGTAAGCGGAGATCCTTTTCATTACCTTCTAAAATATAAATATTATCATGATTGATGATAAAAGTCTGGTTGGTAACCTGCTGCCAATAGATTTTGGTGTCCGGATGATTAAAAAGTGTTGGTTTTTCAGAAACAGAAAGTTGTCCATTATGAATAGAATAGGTTTTTCTTCTCTTCAGATCATTAATAAATAGCGTTTCATTCAGTACAAAAGTATTGTTCAGATCTTTATTGGTAAAAGGGATTGCTATTTTGGTCTCCTTTTTTCCCTCTTTATAGATAATGGCGTTCTTTTCTGTAAAATAATAAGCTGAATGTTTAAACTGTATAAAATAATGAATATCATTATAGAAGCTTGAGGTTATAATATTATTGGCAATCCGCTGTACAATAGTATTGCCATTAGAAAAAGCCATTTTATCATTACCGTTGAGATTGGAAATTTTTGGAAATCTGTTTTTAATAATGATTTTATTCTCCTGGAAATTATTAAGGACCGTAATGCTGTCCAGAAGCGGATCACCAATGAATTCCCCGAAATGAACATTGTTTGCTTTGAAATTATTAAACGTAATAAAGGAACTCCCGTCATACCGTACAAGACCATTCTCTGTGGAGATCCAGATAAAACCATATTTGTCTTTGACAATGGCCTTTGCACTACTTTGAGGAAGCCCATTGTCTATGTTGTACCACGTAGAAGTGTGGCTCTGTCCATGAATGTTTAAATAGATGCAAGCAAATATAAATGCCCAAACTCTCATATATGTGCAAAACTGATCTGTATCTCCTGCACTAATGCAAAAGACGGTTAATAATGTTTGTACAAGTCAATGTTTTTTTAATGGGCAGGAACGATTGAAAATAAATTTTTATCATTGAAGTTTTCAGGTCTTTTGTGTTTTATATTTTTTGATTGTGTAAAAATAGTGAAATTATGGCGATAAATCAGTATCTCAAAATCTGTTTTGTACAAGTTTTATCTCCGTTTACAGACGATAGGGCATAGAAAGTTTTCGGAAATATTATGATATTTCAATAATAAGTGATAAATTTATACTGCATTCATTTTGAAAATATTCCTGTCAATCTCAGTGCTGTACCGGGCCTGTGGTTGATTTTAGGGTTTTGCCATTAATAAATATTGATGCTTTTCTGTTTTTATTAAAAGATTTCCTGATGAACGGTTTTTAACTGAATTTAATTGCTTTTTGTAGTAAAAGTTTGACAAAAAACTGAGGTAAATTCTACATGGTATCTTTGTCAAGGCTTATGAATATTCATATTTTTGCAAAAATATTTTCACAACGAATAAAGAAGATTTATTGTATAAATAATGATTCTAAGAACACAAACGGTTTTATCTCAAAAGCAAAAGAGGCTGCATGAAAAGCAAGGCCTCTTTTTTATTATCCGGTTCAAAAAACATTTAAAACATACAAAACCTCCCATAGACGGGAGGTGAACTAAACTGATTGTATATTGAAGTGTAATTCAATCGTTATTTATGAGTTTCAAGCCACTTCAGTCTGCGCTCATCCGGCAGATGCTTTACTTTAAAGTTTTCAAAAACAGCATTGAATCCCTGTCCGTCTGGGCAGGCGGCCATTAAACCAACCATTACCGGAGTATTATCCTGAAGAGGTGCATTCCGCATCATGATGTAATTTTTATCATCAAAAGAATAAAATATCTCTACAGCATCCAGCCTTCTTACCGCTTTTATCCATACTGCAGGAGGCGTTTTTTCTAAAGTTATGACACTCCAGTCACTTTTGTTGTGGGTCACTACTGTGCTGAGATTGTACTTGCCGTCGACAAATTCCACTCCGGCTTTGATGTAATGCTCTTTGTCAGTTCTCAGCATAAGACCCATCTGATCAAACCTGGCTTTGTAACTGCCGGTGATTTTTACTTTTGCTTCAAATTCACCGCCATAAGTGGCGTAATAAAATGGGGCATCATCTACGGTAAATCCATAATGTGAAACTCTCCAGTAATCACTTTGCGGCGTTACAAACATCGAAAGGCTGTTATTTTTGATTTCCCATTTTTCAGGTTCATTGAACCAGGTCATTTTCTCAAGGCTCTGGGCAGGAAGCTTTTGAATCAGAAATAGGGCACAAAAGCCTAAAATCAACTTCTTCATTCTCTTTGGATAAATTCTAAGGGTAATTTATTATTTTAGCAAAAGTATTATTAAACCCCATTTGCGTCAATACTGATAAATAACCATTATGGAAATCCGTAAACAGCTCAGTGATCAATTGCTCGATAACGCTTCCGGAAAATGTATGCTTGATATAGAAGTCTATAAGCAGAGAGCGCTTGTGTACTCCCAGATGGAAGGAGCGATCTGTGTATTGAGCGATATGCAGGCCAATAAAAGCTATATCTATAAATCTGCAGCAGCTGGGGAACTTGGGCTGACTATGGGTGGGAATCCAACAGAAATAGACTCCATCTGGGAAGAAGAGATGCTGAAAAAAATCCATCCTGATGACCGGCTGAAGAAATATATCCATGAACTCCGCTTTTTCAAATTACTGGAGGCTATGGAAATGGAACAACGTACAGAATACAGTGTCGTATCAAAAATCAGGATGAAGGATAAAAATGAAGAGTACCGCTGGGTAAAACACCGTATGTTTTATGTATATTCGCCTTCCAATGGCAGATTGAGACTGGCTCTCTGTCTTTATAATATTGCCCTGACTTCATCTACGGTTTCTGATTTTATGATTATTAATACCATAAAAGGAGAAGTTGTTGTAAAAGATAAACTTGATTATAAAAATATCCTGAGCCCAAGAGAGCTTGAAGTTTTAAAATTTGTAGGGGAAGGCTATGCCAGCAAGGAAATTGCGGATTTACTTTTCATAAGTGTCAATACCGTAAGCAGGCACCGGCAGAATATTCTGGAAAAACTGAAAGTAAAAAATTCCACACAAGCCTTCAAAGACAGTTTTTATTAACTATTTAGCTTGAAATATCCGAAAAGTTCACCATGTTATTTTGTATCTTATGATTAAATTTATACCTTGAATATGGATTAGCAAGAACAATAAGTGATGAAAAGAAGCGAAGAAATTACCCGTCAATATTTTACCTTTCTGGACAAGCACATTCAGGATGTTATTTCCGGAACTGTTCCGGATTTTATGGAACTGAACGAAATTGCCGGAGCGCTTGCTGTTTCTCATAAACACCTCACCGATACGGTTAAAAAAGAAATGGGAGAGCATCCCTGTTATTTTTATGATGGAAAAATTATAGAACAGGCCAAACAGATGCTCATTAATTCTGATAAATCGGTAGCAGAAATTGCCCGTATTTTTACGTATGATCCATCCAACTTTTCAAAATTTTTCAAAAAAATGACGGGCTCTACTCCCGGAGAATTCAGAAATTGTAACAAGTTTTAATCTGCTTATTTTATTTCTTTAAAATTGCTGTAGGAGGGAATTTATGACGATTTTCCTCTCTCGGTAGGGATTTAATCATGTCGGATTTTCCGTTATAATGGTCATTTTGGTGAATAATCATCAGAAAACAGGTTTAAAATAATCTTTTATAAATGAGATGGTTGTAAAAAATAATCGGCTTTTTTTATTATTTATATATTAATATTTCTTTATTGTTTACTTTTTTTATTAAATTTAGGTAAGAAAAAACTAATTAATTCAATAGGAAAAAGAATGTTAAAAAGATACAGATATATAAAATAGTTTGGTTACCAGATAATAAGAATAAATTATTGTGTCTTTAATAATATTTAATCTTAATGCAGGCGTTTAGGCCCTCTAAATAGTTATATATTTGTTTCTTTTAAACCACAACAAACAAGATTAAGGATGAGCATCAATTTCACAACAGCAACTATTAAAGACTTTGAGAATATACCAGATAATGATATGGCTCAAAGGGCTGAAATTTTTTATGAATATTTAGACTATGTAAAGTCTAATGGACACATGAATTACAGACTGAAGAACACTTCAGGAACCAATGCAATACTGAATGTAAATATTGCAAACCAAAACAGAGAATTTGTTAGTTTTGTATCGAGTGATTATTTAGGATTTACGCAGCACCCAAAAGTAAAACAGGCTGCCATTGAAGGAATCGAAAAATATGGTACAGGAACAGGAGCTACACCTCTTATCGGTGGGTATTTTGATTACCACAATGCCCTGGAAAAAAAAATCTCAAGTTTTTTTAAAAGAACAGAAGATGAAGCTGTAGTATTTACTACGGGTTATACAGCTAATAGTGCTTCTTTACAATGCCTGATGCAGAAAGAAGACCTGGCTATTTTAGATATGGCAGTACATGCCAGTGTACACGAAGGATGTGCTTTTACCAATAAAAAAACATTTCCGCACAATAATTTGGAATCTTTGGAACACATTTTGAAGGTATCTGAAAATCTGTACCGTACGAAACTCGTTATTGTGGACGGAGTGTATTCCCAGGATGGTGATACCTCCCGTATTAATGAGATCTACAATCTTGTGAAAAAGTATAATGCCTTTCTAATGGTAGACGACGTACACGGTGTCGGTATCCTTGGAGAAACAGGAAGAGGTACTTTGGAACAGGCTGGATTGCTGGATAAAGTAGACATTATCACTGGAACATTCAGTAAAACGTTTGGTAACCTTGGAGGATATGTCATTGCCGATAAAAAAATCGCAGCATTTATCAGATTCCAGTCCCGTCAGCAGATTTTCTCAGCAACAGCTCCGCCATCATCCGCAGGAATTGTTAAAGCCATTGATTTAATAGACGAAGAACCTATCTGGAGAGAAAAACTCTGGAACAATATCAATTATTTCAAAAAAGGGCTTGATGATTTAGGATTGGACACCGGAGTTACGTGTTCCGCAATTATTCCCGTAAAAATTGGAGATCCTTATGTAACAGGAGAAGCCGGAAAACTACTAATAGAAAAAGGAATCTATACCAACCCGATTCTTTACCCGGCTGTACCAAGAAAAGATGCGCGTATAAGAATGAGTGTAACTGCCAGACACGAAAAAGAACATCTCGACAAAACGCTGAATGCGTTTGATGATATTAATAAAAAATTGCATATTGCAAAAAAATAATAATTATGCCTAGAAAAGTAGTGCAGGGCCCCATTAGGGACAAAGAAAAAACAAAGCAAAAACTGCTTGCTGCAGTTGGTAAAATTTTAAGAGTAAAAGGGTACTCCGGATTAAAAGTAAGTAAAATTGCTGCGGTAGCCGGATTTGATAAAAAATTGATCTATGAGTATTTTGGAAGTACTGATAAACTGATCGATGAATATATCAAATCTCAGGATTACTGGAGCCAGGTCAATCAGGATGTCGATATGGATTTTTCCGACGGCGGACATGAACTTACCAAAATGGTTGTACTTAATCAATTTGAAAATCTGAAGAAAAATAAAGAACTTCAGAAAATTATCCTTTGGGAACTTTCAGAAAGCAAGCCTATTCTTAAAAAACTGGTTGAACAACGTGAAGATGTAGGAGAGGTTTTGTTTGGAAATATCTCAGATCCTTACTTCGGAGAAGGTGTGGCAACAAGACATAGAGCAATTATGGCTCTGATTGTTTCTGGTGCTTACTATCTCAACCTTTATACAGGATATAATGCCAACAAATTCTGTGGTATTGATCTGAAAACTGAAGAAGGAAGAAAAGAGATTGAAGGGGCTATTGTTGAATTGATTGACTTTGCATACAGCAAAAAAAAGTAAGGGTTAAAAGTTTTCCGATTTAAGCAGAAATGTTTTTTTGTTGATATTTGAAAACTTTTAATTTTCAAATTAAAACTATATTTCTTATTTTTGACCAATGGAAAATTTTATAGTATCTGCAAGAAAATATCGTCCTCAGGAGTTTGATACGGTTGTAGGGCAATCTCATATTACGGATACTTTAGAACATGCAATTGAAGAAAGCCAATTAGCTCAGGCATTGCTTTTTTGCGGACCTCGTGGTGTAGGTAAAACTACCTGTGCCCGAATTCTGGCAAGAAAGATCAATGAGAAGGATGGCTCGGTTTCAGAAGACGGCTTTGCCTATAATATCTATGAGTTGGATGCTGCATCCAATAACTCTGTAGATGATATCAGGGAACTGATAGATCAGGTAAGATTTGCACCTCAGGTCGGTAAATACAAAGTGTATATTATTGACGAGGTTCATATGCTGTCTTCTGCCGCTTTCAATGCTTTCCTTAAAACCCTGGAAGAGCCGCCTGCCCATGCGATCTTTATTCTGGCAACCACGGAGAAACATAAAATTATTCCAACAATTTTATCCCGCTGCCAGATCTATGACTTCAAGAGAATTGTTATTGAAGATATTCAGAACCATCTCAAGAACATCGCCCAGAAGGAAAATATCCAGTACGAAGATGACGCATTGTACCTGATTGCTCAAAAAGCTGATGGTGCATTAAGAGATGCGCTTTCTATCTTTGACAGGCTTTCAACCTTCTCCCAGAAAAATATTACCCTGGCAAAAGCAGCTGAAGTATTGAATATTCTTGATTACGATCAATATCTCAATATCGTAGATCTCGCCAAAGAAAACAAAATTCCTGAAGTGCTTTTTGCATTCAATGAAATTGTAAAAAAAGGATTTGATCCCCACATATTCATTGCCGGATTAGGAAATCATTTCAGAGATCTGATGATGGCGCAGAATACTTCTACTATTGATCTTATTGAGGTGGGAGAGAAAACAAAATCTAAATTTATAGAACAGGGACAGAAGTGGGCCGCCCAGCAGCTGATTGATGGCATTGAAATCTGCAACCATGCAGATATTAATTATAAAAATTCCAAAAATCCAAGACTTACGGTTGAAATTGCATTAATGCAGCTGGCTTCACTGACAGCTAATTTAGGCGATACTAAAAAAAAAAGTTCCTGATTCTGGCTCCGTTTCTTAGTGAGAAACAGGAGGTAAAAATGCCGGAAAAAGCTCCGGAGAAAAAAGAAGTTAAGACAGAACAGCAGCCTGCAGCTTTAGAAAAAGCAGAGGTAGTTTCTGTAACGAAAACAACCAAGCCATTATCAAGACCGGGAATCTCTTCCGGTTTCAGCATCAATTCTTTCCTGAATAAAGAAGATAAAGCAGAAGCAACAGAAGATGTTGTTGTGAAAACTGAAAATCTTCCTCAAAACCATTTTACAGATACAGATCTGCAGATGGAATGGAAAATTATGCTTAAACAGCTTCAGGTAAAAAATAACTTTGTATTTAACGCAGTAAAAACCTTCAAACTGGAGAAAGTTGAGGAAAATAAAATCAAAGTTTTATTCCCTTCAGATTCTGCCAAAGTAGAATTTGATAAAATAAGCGGAGAATTTTTTAATCATTTTAAAAGAAAAATTCAAAACCATATGATTGAGGTAGAATACGTCAGAGATGTTGAAAATCTGAAGATTGAGGTAGTGACCAAGAGAAAGCTTTTTGAGAAAATGATTGAAAAAAATCCACTTTTAAAAGATCTTGATGATTTAATGAAGTTTGATTTGACATAATTTTTATATATTTGTCAAATATTTCTGTTGAAAATATGTTTTCGACAAGAACAAATTATAACCAGAAAGGCTAAAACAAACGCATTTCTAGAATAAAATGGAAAAATTGACTAACACATATCTGTCTTTTTTTGCACCCGCTAATTACTTTTTTAGCGGTTATTTTAGTTTTTCTGCTTCTTATTATAGAAATTTCAGAACGTATTACCGATTTTATTGGTACTGTTAACTGAATTTCTTTCCAAAAAATACAGGAGAAGTAGAGCCCTATTATTTTCCTGATTCCTTTAAACAATTTTGAACGGCATTTTTTGAAAAGAATTATAAATTAAATTTTATAATCCAAAGGGCTATTGCTGTTAACGAAAAAATTATATAAAAAAACAATAAAATTTAGAATATGAATTTAAATGATTTGAAAAATGAGTGGATCGATGGGCTTACGCAGCCTCTAATGATCGCGGGACCATGTAGTGCGGAAAGTGAAGCTCAGATGCTAGAAACTGCAAGGAGAATTAAAGAATCCAATGCCAATGTATCTGTTTTCCGTGCAGGAATCTGGAAACCCCGTACCAAACCAAATGGGTTTGAAGGAGTAGGAGTGATCGGTTTGAACTGGCTAAAAAAAGTAAAGGAAGAGTATGGTTTCAAAACAGCTACCGAAGTTGCTAATGCGCACCACGTATTTGCCGCTCTGGAAGCAGATGTAGATGTTCTTTGGATTGGAGCGCGTTCT
The DNA here is from genome assembly GCA_036971475.1 of Prosapia bicincta. Classification (NCBI taxonomy): domain Eukaryota; kingdom Metazoa; phylum Arthropoda; class Insecta; order Hemiptera; family Cercopidae; genus Prosapia; species Prosapia bicincta. The sequence goes on from JBAIZL010000010.1 coordinate 23,533,295, forward strand.
ACAGTGAACCCATTTACAGTACAGGAAATTGCAATGGCTTTAAGAGGAACAGATAAGCCTGTATTCGTGAAAAACCCTGTGAATCCGGATCTTGCATTATGGATCGGAGCATTGGAAAGACTCTTAGGTCAGGATATTAAAAACCTGGGGGTGATTCACAGAGGATTTTCAACATACCAGAAAACAAAATACAGAAACAACCCGAACTGGCAGATTGCCCTTGACTTCAAGAGCCAGTTTCCCAATATTCCAATGCTGATTGACCCTTCACATATCTGCGGAAACAGAACAGGTCTTGCTGATATCACTCAGGAAGCCCTTAACGTAGGATACCAGGGAGCGATCATTGAATCACACTGCAATCCTGATGAGGCGTGGAGTGATGCTTCTCAGCAGATTACTCCGGAAGTTCTTGCAGACCTTATTGGTAATCTGAAAGTAAGAAGCTCTAACCTTGCAGGTTTTGAAGGAGAAATGGGTAGACACAGAACCTTAATCTCAGATCTTGACTTCCAGTTAATTGAACTTCTTTCTCAAAGAATGAAAATTTCTGAAAAGATCGGTAAGCTTAAAAAGGAGAATGATATCGCGATCTTCCAGCCTGAACGTTGGAAAGTAATCACAGAATACGCTACTCAAAAAGCAAAAGAAACAGGAATGTCTCAGGAATTTATTGAAAAAGTATTTAAAGCAATTCACGAAGAATCTATTGAAGTTCAGAATAGCATTATGATCGATAAGAGATAAATTGCAGGCAGTGGTAAAAGATTAGGTTTTAAGATAAGTAGATTTAATTCCTGAAATCGATTACCTGTTTACAGCAAAAAATATTAATTAGGGCTTAGACCTCAGGAAGTAGAAAATAGAACATGTGTTTTTAACCTATTTCCCGAATTCTAAGCCCTAATTCCTTATATTTGCACCAGTATTATCTATGAAAGGAAAAATCATTAAATCTACAGGCAGCTGGTACCAGGTTTTGGAATTGGAAACAAATAAAATTTTCGAGGCCAGAATCAGGGGGAAATTCAAATTAATAAAAACAAGGCTTACCAATCCACTTGCTGTAGGAGATTTTGTTGAGTTTCAACTGGAACAGGATGACATTGCCTGGATTACGAAAATTGAACCACGCTCCAATTACCTGATCAGAAAATCTGTAAACCTTTCAAAAGAAGCTCATATTATTGCTTCCAATATTGATTTGGCTTGTTTTATCTTTACCTTAAAGCATCCTGAAACATCCTTAGGATTTCTGGACAGATTTCTGGCATGTTGTGAAGCCTATAATATTACACCATTGATTCTTTTTAATAAGATTGATGTTCTCCATGGAGAAGAAATAGAAATTGTAAAAGATATAGAGTTTCTCTACCAGGAAATTGGATATCAGACACTGGAGATCTCTTCCTATTCAAGACTGAACCTTGATCAGCTGGAGGAAATCCTTAAAAATAAAACTTCAGTGTTCTTTGGGCACTCAGGTTGTGGGAAATCAACTCTGGTAAATGCTTTACAGCCTGGATTGAATTTAAAAACATCCGAAATTTCAGACACCCATCTGAAAGGAAAACATACAACAACTTTTGCACAGATGCACTTCTGGGATTTTGGCGGAAATGTGATTGATACCCCTGGTGTCCGTGAATTTGCCATGATCGATATTGAAAAAGAAGAAGTACAGCATTATTTCCCTGAGATTTTCAAAAAGAGAGAAGAGTGCAAATTTCACAATTGCCTTCACGTGAATGAGCCGAAATGTGCCGTTCTTGATGCCCTTGAAACAGGCGAAATACAGCATTCGCGCTATTCTACTTATATTAAATTAATGGATGAGGCAGAAGAAGCTTCCCAGAAATAATTAACGAGATCAATTTACGATACCATAACCGCTGCAGATTAATTCGGACAATCTGTACATATTCTATTGTTATCATGTCAGAATAATATTTCTTAGATATTATTTTTTTAATGGTAAAATTTCGCATCTTTATAGATTTCCTGCTTTTTTATGATTTGTTTTTTGATTTTTTACGAAAAAAATATGCTTTTTAGATAACTCTACTTTTTGATGTGCCAAATTTGGCAGATAACTCCACTTTTGGCATATTTTAGTTGACAGGAAAAATGATATTCTGGAAAATTTGATTATTCTATTAATTGAAGTAAAAGCAATGATAATTTTAAATATTCCTTTTTATAGCTTTAAAAATTATTGAATTGATAAAAAATTGCTATTTTTTTTGAAAATAAAAAACCCAGCCGAAGCTGGGTAAAAACTAATAACCATGAAAACTCAAATTAAACATGAGAATCGCAATAGAATAAACAATTACTGTGCCAAAGATTGGTTCATGATTTCTTAATAAAAGTTATTTTTATGTTAAAAAAAAATTAAAATAAAAATCAAAGATATTTTTTGTAATTTTGCGCCATTAAAAAAATATACATTTATGTCTAACATTACATTCACTATGATTAAGCCTGATGCAGTTGCTGACGGACATATCGGTGCTATATTGGGTAAGATTGCTGAAGGAGGTTTTAAAATCAAAGCTTTAAAATTAACTCAGCTTACAGTTGCTGATGCAAAAAAATTCTATGAAGTACATGCTGAAAGACCATTTTATGGGGAGTTGGTAGAATTCATGAGCTCTGGTCCTATCGTTGCAGCAGTTTTAGAAAAAGACAATGCAGTTGAAGACTTCAGAACATTAATTGGTGCTACTAACCCTGCAGAAGCAGCTGAAGGTACAATCAGAAAGATGTTTGCAAGAAGCATCGGAGAAAATGCAGTTCACGGTTCAGATTCTGACGAGAATGCATTAATCGAAGCTCAGTTCCATTTTTCAGGAAGAGAGATTTTCTAAGAAAATCATCTTACAAAATAAAAGATCCGGAGAATTTTCTCCGGATTTTGTTTTTTATGATCTTGGTATTCTATTAAAGATTGTTTTCAATGGCACCCACATTTTCTCTGTAGAGCTCAAGAGGTTTATTAAGTAACACCGCAATGACAGTCATTTGCTTGTCAAGCTTTTCCTTTGGAATATCAATATAAATAATTCCCGGCCTGGCGCTCCAGTACAGTTTGTTGTAAATGCTGTGTGAGAGCATCGTGCCTTCTCCCACAACTCTGATTCTTGCAATCTCATTTTTTATTCCTTTAAGGGCAATAGGGCCTGTAGGTGTTCCTTCCACAAAAAGATAAAGAGTTTGTTTATCTTTTGACAGTGCACTCGTTCCTGAATAATGCCCATCCGGTAACCCTTTTTCAGTTTCATAAAGTGCTTCCGCATGCTTACTTATCCATTGCAGGGTTTCCTGATTGATGTTGGGTGTTTTTTTGATTTTCATATCAAGACCATCACTGGTTAGCCCTGAAGAAGTTGGGAGATTATGACCGTTATATAGGGTGTTGGCAATATTATAGACTGCTTCCTGTGTGTTTTTATGATTCAGAATTTCTGCGAGCGAATGATTTTCGTTCTTAAAATCTTTCAGAAATACAGGTGGCGTATCAAAAGTAAGCTCTACAACGGTGATATCCTTGTCAAATTTTACATTGGAAAAATTCAATGTCAGTGTTTTTTCAGCATTGTAATCTGTTTTGATGACAGCAGAAGGATCTCCGATAATTTTTGCCGAAGTAGGTTTTATTCCCAGTCCGTAAATTTTTGTAAAGTTTTTGGCTTCCTCCAGATAAAGGAATAACGATTTTTTTGTGGTGGATAAAGAAGACTTTCCTTTATAATTTTCAAAAGGAATTCCACGGGTTGTTTCATAAATGGCATGCTGATTTTTGGAAGTCCAGCGGCCAAGATTTTTCAGAATTTCAATTTGTTCCTCGGGAATAGTACCATCTGATCTGGGTCCGATATCAAGCAAAAGATTTCCTCCCATACTGATCACGTCTGCCAGGGTTCTGACAATCATATTAGGTGTTTTATAAGTTTTATCGTAGGGTTGATATCCCCAGGAATCATTCATAGTATAACAAAGTTCCCAATATGGATTTTGTGGCGGAACTACAGGAATTCCCTGTTCAGGAGTATCATAATCCCCATGAGAGTTGAGTCTTGAGTTGATGATAATGTCAGAATTGTATTTCTTAAGCAGATCTAGTGTCTGAGAAGCTTTCCATTCCTCAGAAGTATGTTCCCAATCTCCATCGAACCAGAGAAGGTCAGGCGAGTACTGCGAAGAAAGTTCATTAAGCTGGCTTTGATAATAACTGATGAAATTCTGCCATCGTTTTGGATCATCTTTTATTTCGTACCGTTTTTTTGTCCGGGTGTTGATGTCATAATAAGGATGGCTCCAATCCGGCAAAGAGAAATAAAGCCCGGTTTTTAATCCTGAGTTTTTCAAAGCAGTGACAAAAGGACTTAAAACATCTTTCTTAGCCAAAGACTGTTCTGGAATCGTGGTCGCTTTTTCAGCCTTAGAGTTCCATAATGAAACTCCGTCATGGTGTTTGGTGGTAATAACAGCGTATTTTGCTCCGGATTCTTTAATAAGGTTTACCCATTGTTCCGGCTGATATTTTGAAGCTGAAAAACCATTCAGCTGTTTCATGTAATTTTCGTGATTGATATAATTGTTGAAAAATGACCATGATTCGGAAATTCCATTCACCGAGTAGATTCCCCAATGAATAAAAATACCCAGTTTGGCATTTTTAAACCATTCCATTTTCTTGCTGTTGTCAACTGTTTGAACCTGTGCGTTGATATGATAAGCCGATAATGTCAACCCCAGGAAAACAGCTTTAATCAGACTGCTTTTCATATATAGTTTTATTTTACCATTAAATATAAATAAAGAAAGCATTACCACAACAATTTCTTAATATTTACTCATAATTATTATCAGAACGTTTCCTTTATTATTGTATTTTTATGATTTAAACTAAAAATCATCTCCACATCATTTTGAGCTTACAATAAAAGTTTGGACAGATTGGATTAGATAAATGGAACGTTTATTGTAAATTTTATCTGAAAAAAGCAATTATGAAAATTCCAGTAGTATTAATGGCGAGTTTATTAGCGGTAGGAGTTTCTGCACAAAGCACTAAACCTGAAGCTAAAACTAAAAAGCCTGTAAAAAAAGTAAAAAGAGCAACAACACCCGACACTGTTGAAAAGAAAAAACCGGGAACTCCTAAACCCATCGTAAAAAAAGATACGCTTGTTCTTCGTGGCTATGGCTGCCCGGCTTGTGGAATGGGATAAAAGATGAAAAAACCACTATTAGGAATATCAATGATGGCAGAAGCTGATTTTGTTTCTGCTGTTTTGCCGTTACTGCAGAACAACGCTATTGATGTTCTGGAATGGTCCTTTGATACCCTTTATTACAATAATGAACCGGATTGGCTTCATGATCTGCTGAACTTTTATGCAGAAAACAACCGTTTGATAGGACATGGCGTTTATTATTCCCTGTTTGATGCAAGATGGACAGAAAGGCAGGAAGAATGGCTGCGAAAGCTAAAAGAAGAAGTCAGCCTAAGAAGGTATAACCATATCACGGAACATTTTGGTTTCATGAACACTGAAAATTTCCATCAGGGAGTGCCATTGCCGGTATCTCTGCATCCCAGAACTTTACAGATAGGAAAAGACAGGCTGTACAGGCTTCAGGAGGCTGTGAATATTCCTGTAGGTATAGAGAATCTGGCCTTTTCATTTTCTATAGACGATGTAAAGGAACAAGGAGTATTTCTTGATAAACTAACAGAAGATACCAATGGTTTTCTGATTCTTGATCTTCATAATATTTATTGTCAATCCTGTAATTTTGGAGTAGAAATGCAGGAAATAATTGATCTGTACCCTTTGAATAAGGTGAAAGAGATTCATCTTTCTGGAGGAAGCTGGCAGGAGAGTGTGTATGGAAAAAAGCAGGTGAGGAGGGATACCCATGATGATGTTATTCCTAAAGATATTTTTTCTGTTTTACCCTCTGTTTTGGCAAAGTGTCAAAATCTGGAATATAGTATTATTGAAAGGCTGGGTCATACGCTGAAAACAGAAGGGGACAAAGAAAACTTCCTGAATGATTTCAATAAAGTTAAAGCAATAATTGAAGCTTCAGATGGAAAAGACAAAGAAAAGAAGAGTTGGAACAAGCGGCAAATACAACTTCCGGAGAAGCCTTTAGAAGATCTGGCATTATTTGAAGAACAATCGAGGCTTACAAGGCTTCTTTTTGATGGGGCAGGAGCTGGCATCATCAAAGATCAGGATTTTCATTATTTTAAAACAGAGAACTGGGATCCCGAAATGATTCTTACAGCCCAGAATATTATTAAAAAATGGAATCCTTATTAATTCTATCCTGATAACCAAAATCAAAATATATGAAAATGACAACACTCGTATTGATCATTACCGCTGTCCTCACTGCTCTGATAGGAGGACTTTTCTATGCTTATTCATGTTCTGTAGTTCTCGGACTGGGAAAACTTTCTGATGTGGAATATCTGAAAGCGATGCAGAACATCAACCGGGAAATTCTGAACCCCGTTTTCTTCATGAGTTTTATGGGAACAGCGATTCTCCTTCCGGTATCTAGCTTTTTGTTCCGGGGACATCAGTCTGCTTTTATTTTTCTCCTGCTGGCTGCGCTGGCTTATCTGATCGGTGTTTTTGGAGTAACAGTTGCTGGGAATGTTCCTATGAATGATGCGCTGGATAAATTTGATATTTCCAGTTCTACAACAGAAGCGATCCGGCAGATGCGTGATAATTTTGAAAACAGATGGAATTTTCTGAATAATATAAGAACGGTTTTTTCTGTAGTTTCCATCATTTTTGTGGTCTGTGCCTGTATCTGGAACAGGGAAGTTTGAAAGGACCTGAATAAGTAAAAATACGTAAAGACAGATTCAGTATTTCTACGGATGTATACCTATGGTTTTATTCAGATATTTGTAATGTTAGCAAGACAAAACAGCGTTTTAACATTCAAAATGTTGAAAAAAAATTTATAACCAGGAAGACTTCATTTCAAACAAGAGAAAAGGCAGCCAATGGCTGCCTTTTGTGTTTATGATAAAGATAATTATCAAATCTTTAGAAGCTCAATAGTTCTCTCAGGGCTTTCTGCAGAGAAAACAGCATTTCCTGCAACAAGAACATCAGCTCCGGCTTCAAAAAGCTTAGAAGCGTTGTCAAGATTCACTCCACCGTCAATTTCGATAAGTGCTGTAGAGTTGTTGCTTAAGATCAGATCCTTAGTTTCAGCAATCTTTTTGTAAGTGTTTTCAATAAATTTCTGACCTCCAAATCCTGGATTTACACTCATTAACAGTACCAGATCCACATCTGCAATGATGTCTTCAAGCATTAATACTGGAGTGGAAGGGTTCAAAACAACTCCCGCTTTTACTCCTTTACTCTGAATGTGGTGAATCGTTCTGTGAAGGTGAGTACATGCTTCGTAATGAACAGAAATAAGGTCTGCACCATGATTGATGAATTCATCAACATATTTCTCAGGTTCCACAATCATCAGGTGAACATCTACAAATTTTTTGGCATGCTGCTGAACAGTTTTCATTACCGGAAAACCAAATGAAATGTTGGGTACAAATCTGCCATCCATCACATCAATGTGAAACCAGTCGGCCTGAGAGTTGTTCAGCATTTCAATATCTCTTTGCAGGTTCCCAAAGTCTGCTGATAAAAGGGATGGAGCAATAAGCTTCGTTTTCATTTTTACTTTTTATACTTTTTATTTAGATATAAGATACTAGATCTCAGATTTTTAAAGAGCAGAAGTATGCAGTTATTTGAGTCTGGTGTCTGTTGTCTTATATCTGAAATCTCAATTAATGATATTTCAGTTTCATTTCCGGTTTGATCTTAAGAACGGTTTCGTAGATTAGCTTAATAACATTAGCCACATCTTCCTTAGACACCATTTCTACCGTAGTATGCATGTAACGCAAAGGTAAGGAAATTAAAGCACTTGGTACCCCGCCGTTGGAATGAGCAAAAGCATCGGTATCAGTCCCTGTAGCTCTGCTTGCGGCAGCTCTTTGGAAAGGAATTTTTTTAGTTTTTGCCGTATCAATAATCAATTCCCTGATCGTATGGTGAACGCTTGGAGCAAAGAATACTACCGGACCTGCGCCACATTTCTGATCTCCTTCTTTTTTCTTTTCAATCATCGGAGTGGTAGTGTCGTGGGTAACATCCGTTACAATGGCAATATTTGGTTTGATAGTGTCAGCAATCATATCAGCACCATATAAACCTACTTCTTCCTGTACAGAGTTGGTAATATAAAGCCCGAATGGAATAGATTTTTTATTTTCTTTTAGGAGTCTTGCCACTTCAGCAATCATAAAACCTCCAATTCTGTTATCCAGCGCTCTGCAGACAAAATATCTGTCATTCATTTCAAAGAACTCATCAGGATAAGTAATCATGCATCCTACGAAGATTCCCATTTCTTCCACTTCTTTTTTGGAAGTAGCACCACAGTCTATGAAGATATTTTCGATTTTGGGAGTAGGCTCATTCTGATTCGTTCTCGTATGAATAGCCGGCCATCCGAATACTCCTTTTACAATTCCGTTTTCTCCGTGAATATGGACAACTTTTGAAGGAGCGATCGTCTGATCAGAGCCTCCGTTTCTGATTACATAGATTAATCCGTCATCCGTAATATAATTGACGTACCATGAAATTTCATCAGCATGTGCTTCAATCACTACTTTAAATTCAGCTTCCGGATTGATAATGCCATAACAGGTTCCATAATGATCTACTTCTATTTTATCAACGTAAGGTCTGATATAGTCCATCCAGACTTCTTGCCCTTTATGTTCGTAGCCTGTTGGTGATGAAGTATTTAAATATTTCTCTAAAAATTTCAAAGATTTCTTTTCAAATTTCATAAAAAGGAATGATTTTTGCGTTTAATTTTTCTTCTTATAAGTGTAAAAATAATGAATTTTAGTAAGATTATCTGCCTTTTTATTTTCTTTTTTGGAGTCAGTGTTTTTGGCCAAAAGGATGGTATAGTGGCGAAGCCGCTCAATCAATATCCAGCTGAATCCTTGAAAACGGATGAATTTGGCAATAAATATTATTATGACGAACAGCAAAAAGTCAAGATTTATGAAATCAATGGCGAGCCTGTAGTCGTATTAGACGAGTTGGTTTTGGTTAATAAACCAAGATTTAATAATCAACTGGATAAAAATTACTACTATTTCCTAAATAAAAAGCTTTACAGGGTATATCCGCTATTTGTTACCGCATTACAGCAATACAGGGATATCCAGAAAGATATGAATGATATGGATAGTAAAGCTAAAAGAAAGTTTGTAAGAGAAAGACAGAATATGCTGGCGGATCAGTATGAAAAACAGCTGAGAGATCTTACCACTACCGAAGGACAGGTTTTTGCAAAGCTTATGAACAGGGCTACCGGAAAAAATGTTTACGAAATAATCAAAGAGCTAAGAGGCGGATGGAGCGCTTTCTGGTGGAATGTAAAAGGAAAAATGGCCGATATTGATCTGAAAGAACAATACGATCCACACAAAAACAGAACTGATGAATTTGTAGAGTCACTGCTTCAGTCCAACTGGAATTCAGGGTATCTGCAGCCTTACCCGGGAGCAAACGATTTTAAAGTCAAGAAATAATATAAATTCCTGTAAGTATTCTTACAGGAATTTTTCTTTTAATTTATCAAATACAATCTTATCTATCGGAAGAGGGAAAGGATTGTCTGGTCTGTCGATATCAATCCACTCTGTTTTTTCAATGCAGGGATCCATAATAATAAAATCTTCTTCATTCACTATATCCACTATATAATATATAGTAAGAAGCTGCTCGTTTTCTTTGAATCGTGAAACCAGAAAGTTTTCCTGGGTATAAAAATGTTCCAGGACATTGATCTGTACATTCAGTTCTTCATCAAACTCACGATGCAGGCATTCCAGTACTCCTTCACCATATTCCAATCCACCACCCGGAAATTTCATTAAAGGTTCGCCGGCATATTCTTCAAATAAAGTCAGAACTTGTTTGTCTTTTACTGCACACGCATACACTCTAATGTTGATCTTATCTATCATATATATAATGTATAATATTTGTATAGCTAATGTAAGGAATTTTGTTGAGAAAAGCTGGAAGTTGAAAGCGTGAAGCCGGAAGTTTAATACTATCTATTTTAATAATATTGAATCAACGTATCTTTAGTTATTATTTGAAATAAAAAATCAATAGTAATAAAACAGCCGGTTGTAAACCTCCAGCTTCCATTCTATAATTTAATGGCATTGATCATCTCTCTCTTTCCCGGAGGTCCCTGTTTTTTTTCTACTTGGAAATTCAGTTCCTGAAGAATTCTTCTTACACTGCCTTTAGAAGAGTAGGTAGTTAATAATCCGTTAATGGCCATTTTGTCAGAAACCAGTTCAAATAGTGGCTTTTCCCAAAGATCAGGCTGTACTCTGGCACCGAAACAATCGAAATAAACAAGATTGATTTTAGGCAAATCAATGTCTTTTAGGTCAAAAAAATCACATTCTATCTTTTTAAGGTTGAATCCACTAATGATTTCTACTGACTTTTCCCAATCTGCCAGATGAATTTTCTGATAAATATTTTTAAACTCAGGGTTGTCAAAATGTTCAAAGTAAGCCAAATCCTTAACTTCGGATTCATTTATGGGGTATTTTTCAAGCGAAAAATAATTGATGACATGATTTTTGTCAGTTTTTAAATATTCATTAATTGTCACCAAAACATTCAAACCTGTTCCAAAACCGAGTTCTAAAATATTAATTTCGCAATCATTTATCAAATTAAGTCCATTTTTAATAAACACATGTTCAGCCTCCTGAAGTGCCCCATGATGAGAATGATAGTTTTCGTTTAACTCATTGATAAACAATGTTTTGCTTCCGTCTTTTGTGGTCTTAATCTCTCTTTTCAAGCTATTTTTTTGTCAAATTTACTGTAAAATTTTTATATTTAGAAAATTATGTTAAATTTGTAGAACATCGTAAAAATTTTAAAAAATGATAATTCAAAAAACTGAAAACTCCAGAATTTCTACATTTGACCCTAACGATTTTTCATTTGGTGGTACTTTCATAGATCATATGATTATATGTGAGTATGAAGATGGGAAATGGGGTGATGTAAAATTAGTTCCTTACGGTCCGATTCCATTTACGCCTGCCATGATGGGAGTAAACTATGGACAAGCTTGTTTTGAAGGTATGAAAGCCTATAAAGACAAAGACGGGCAGGTTTTCCTTTTCAGGCCTGAAAAGAATTTTGAACGTATCAACAAGTCGGCAAAGCGTCTTGCTATGCCTGAGGTAACTGAAGAAATGTTTTTAGACGGGTTAAAAGCGTTGGTAGATATCGACAGAGAGTGGATTCCACAGGGGGAAGGAATGTCTCTTTATATCAGACCATTGATTTTTGCTACGGAGGAAGCTTTGAAAGCAAGAGTATCTAATAAATATATGTTTGCTATTGTTGCGACACCAGCGAAGAGCTATTATTCTGAGCCGGTATCTGTAAAAATCTCAGACCACTATTCAAGAGCTGCAAACGGAGGAGTAGGTTCTGCAAAAGCTGCAGGTAACTACGCTGCTTCTTTTTATCCTACGCAATTGGCGATCGAAGAAGGATATGAGCAAATCATCTGGACGGATGATGCTACTCACGAATATTTTGAAGAGAGTGGTACAATGAATGTATTTGTAAGAATCAACGATACGATCTATACACCTCCAACGTCTGAGAAAATCCTTGACGGAGTAACAAGAGACAGCTTCATTCAGTTAGCTAAGAAAAGAGGAATTGAAGTGAAAGTAGAACCAATTCCTGTGAAAACAGTTATTGAAGCGTTGAAGAACGGTTCTCTTAAAGAAGTGTGGGGAGTAGGTACAGCAGTAGTAACCACTCAGTTCCAGGCTTTAGGATATGAAGGTGAAAAACTTGAGCTTCCAAGATTATCTGACGAAGAAAGCTTCGCCGCTATTCTTAAGAAAGACCTGGTAGACCTGCAGACTAATCTTTCTGAAGATCCTTTCGGATGGAGAGTTGTGGTAGATCACGCTTTAGAAACAGTTTAATATTTTTTAAATAAACTATATAGAAGTCGGGTTTTTCCCGGCTTTTTTTGTATTTATGTAGTCGTATAAAATGTATGAATGACTTTTAATTCGGGGATTCAAGCGGTTGCCTTGTTTTTATTAATAGATTGATACATTTTTACATTCACATATTTCTGGGTCAAGTTTTGTAATTGATTCGCGAAATGTGTATTTTCGCAAAAGTTTATGAAAAAAATACTCTTCATATCAGCCATAAGCCTGTTGAGCTGCAACAGAAATACACAGACGGCCCATCCTCCGGTAGGCGGTGTTTTAAGCCAAAAAGATCTGGATGTTTCTAAAAACAGGATGAAAAATCTGAATACCATAGAAAGAGGCCAGATTCAGGATTGGATCAATGGCCAGTCTGTGAAATTCTATCCTACGCAGCTTAATTACTGGGTAACGGCAGAAGGCTATGATCAGAGAGAAAGAAGAAAAGATGAAACTTTGATTTCTTACTCTTATGATCTGTATGATTTTGATCAGACTAAAATCTACGACCAGTCTTTTGAAAGAAAAGATGCCAGATTCGGGCACTTTGATGAACTGAGGGCAGTGGAGAACGCTTTGCGTTTTATACAGGATGGAGAGGAAGTAACGCTTTTGGTGCCGTCTTCTTTGGCTTACGGAACTTTCGGAGACGAAAAGAAAATAGATAACGACATTCCATTAATCATAAAATTAAAAGCTCTATAATACATGAAATTGTTTAACAAGAATATAATTCTGGCAGCGGCAAGTATTTCGCTGATGAGTTGTACCCCAATTTATAAAAAAATGAACGTAGACAAAGAAACTTACGAAGGTCTTAATGACGGGCTTTATGCCAATCTTCAAACTACAAAAGGTAACTTAATTGTAAAATTTGAGGACAAGAAAGCACCAGTAACTGTAGCCAACTTTATCGGTCTTGCAGAAGGGAAAATCGACAACAAAGCTAAGGCTAAGGGAGTTCCTTATTATGACGGAACTATTTTCCACAGAGTAATCAAAGATTTCATGATCCAGGGAGGAGATCCTCAGGGAACTGGAGCAGGTGATCCGGGATATAAATTCGAGGACGAAAGAAACGACCTTAAACATACAGGAAAAGGTATTCTTTCTATGGCGAACTCAGGGCCTAATACAAACGGTTCTCAGTTTTTCATCACTGAAGTTGCTACACCTTGGTTAGATGGAAAACACACGATCTTCGGAAAAGTAGTAAAAGGTAACGACGTAATTGATGCTATTGCTAACGTTGAAAAAGGAGCTCAGGATAAACCTAAAACAGATATCGTTTTAGAGAAAGTTTCTGTTTTCAGTAAAGGTGATGAGTACAAGCACTACGATGCGGCTAAAACTTTCAGCGAAGGAAAAGCTAAGATCGCAGAAAACAATAAAGCTTTTTTAGCTAAAGAAGAAGCTGAAAAGAAAAAAAGAGAAGAAGAATTCAAAGCTAACCAGGAGAAATTAGTTGAAAACCTAAAAGCTGGTATGCAAAAAACTGAATCAGGTCTTTACTATAAAATCACAAAAACGGCTGACGGTAAAGCTCCAAAAGCCGGTGATAATGTATCTGTACACTATGCAGGTAAACTAGTAGACGGAACTGAGTTCGATTCTTCATTCAAAAGAAATGAGCCGATCGAAATTCCAATCGGAATGGGAAGAGTAATCAAGGGATGGGATGAAGGTATCCTGTTGTTGAAAGAAGGTGAAACTGCTACATTACTGATCCCGCCTGCAATGGCTTACGGAGAGAGAGGAGCAGGAGGAGTGATCCCGCCAAACTCTTGGTTAGTTTTCGATGTTGAGCTTGTAAAAGTAAAATAACTGAATCTTTTAAGATATGAAAACCGTTCCGGAAGGGACGGTTTTTTTTGTTTGAATAAATACCGTATAAATACGGATTTCGGCAAAGATCAATTACTTCTATCTTTACCCGACACTTATAAGAAACAAAATAAAAATATGTTTGATCTGAATTACGACCTGGTAAAAAAAGAAATTGAGTCAGAAATGTGTGAAGAACACGGTCTGCATCCGGAATTGATTAAAACGGATGAGGGCTTCGGAATAAAAGCCTGTTGTGAACCTTTCAGAGAAAAGATGGTTGAGAAATCCGGAAATATGATCGAAGAAGAAACCAAAAAGATCCTTGATGAAATGATGAAGGATCTCTTTAAAGAATAAGTTTTTACGATGTTAAGATAACTTTGTTATCACGAGCTGCTCCGGAGGGGGTGGCTTTTTTGTTGGAAAGATTATATTTTATAAGGATCATTAACTATAAAATAAGCCTGGGTTTTAATAGTAGAGTAATTTAACTGTACAAAAAAAACCGCCCCCAAAAGGACGGTTTTTTCAGTAAAAATTAATTGAAAGTTATATTTTAATATCTTTTCTTCATACGTGTTCCGGTTAAAGAACTGATGAATACAAGGCCAAAGCCGATATAAGCAGCAAATGCCGTCAGATATATAATTAAGCTGTTTAAGCTTGGTTTTAAGGCGTATACCAATACAGAAAAGGCAGCAAAACTTAACACGAGCAATACGCTCCAGATATTCATTTTTGCAGCATCTTCATTTCTCTTAAAAATCATTTCAAAAAAGTCTCTCATCATTACTTACATTTTAAGGGTTATACATTAATTTATATGATAAAGGCGCACTCATCACGGTAAAAAGAATAAATTCCTTTACAGGGCTAAGGTTCACGATGACTTTGCCATTTATTTATATCGTAATACCGGGCTAAAAGTCCGGGATATTTTTGTTTTTTTTGAATCAATAAATGATTCCTGGTTATTGATGATACCAGTGAGATACGGGGTGCAAAATTGCAGTGAAAAATCAACGGGGGTTAATTAATCACGAACCCGTATCTGGTACGGCATCGTAGAAAAAAAAGGATTCATATACTAGATATGAATTTGAATCAGTGGAAAAACTGAAAATCCACAGAAAACCTTTTTTCTCATCCTTAGTGTTTTTTTAATTTTTTTCTCAATATCTTACATGCCAATATTATGCCAAAGTAAAATTTTCGCGATCAACACTTTGTTTCACGGGATTGATGAAACTCCTGATGAAGCGTGTTTTCATCTATTATTTCCTTAAACAAAGAAAAATTTTCTGTTTTTAAGGGTGAGTTATTGGAAATAAAGAAAATTTTACAGCGCAATTATTTTTTATATATTTAAAATACGTTAGAACGGTTTAGAAAATGAACCGGGAAAGTTTAAAAGACAGCATCAGTAATCTTAAAACCACAAATACCACAAATATTTCGCACAAATTTCACAAATAGAATCGTAGCAATCAATTTATCAAAACACAGGAACAATCATCTGTGTGAATCTGTGAAATCAGGGGTTATAAAAAATATAATCACTATAAGTTTTGGCTAAAGCCATCGGAAGATAATTATAAAAGGATAAACGAAGCTCGCTTCATTTACGCTCAGGATGATAGTCCATTCCTATTGAATTGAAATAATGAAAAGCACTATTAAAAAACAAAAACCGTCTCTAAAGACGGTTCTTATATTTGTTACCAGTTTTTATCAATCATGTAGATAATCTGTGTTAAAGCTGTAGCGCCTAATAAAAGCTCTCTTCGGTTGACTTTTTCAAAAGTATCTTCTTCTGTGTGGTGAATATCGAAATAGCGCTGAGAATCCGGCATCAATTCAGCGGCAGGAATTCCCATGTCATGAAGCGGGTAGAGATCTGTTCCGGAAAACCGCTCTTCAAAATTATACACTCCATAAGGAAGGAACAGGTTTGACCAGCCTTTGATCTGATTTCTTTTGGCATCATCCATATCCAGGGCAATTCCTCTCGGTGCAAAGCCTCCGGCATCCGTTTCTATCGCAAAAAGATGTTTTTCATTCTTCTCTTTTACCGTTTTACCATATTGAATTCCGCCTTTTACCCCGTTTTCTTCATTGGCAAAGCAAACTACTCTGATGGTATGGTTATTTTGTATTCCCAGCTTTTTAAAAGTTCTCAAAACCTCTATACTCTGGACAATTCCGGCTCCGTCATCATGAGCACCTTCACCTACATCCCAGGAATCAAGGTGTCCGCCGACAACAATAACGCTCTGGTCTTTTTTACCGGTAATTTCCCCGATTACAGAATGGGAAAGCTTTTCGCCTTTCATACCGCAGTTGGAGTTAAGTTTAGCGGTGATTTTCTGGCTTTTCAGTAAAGCTTCCAGTTCATCTGCTGTTGTGCTTCCGATAGCTACGGCTGGTATTTTGGAGACTTTATCTTCGTAGCGCATGGCTCCGGTGTGAGGGATATCATCAAAAGCAGAAGACAGAGATCTTACGATGGCGAATTTACCTCCTTTTTTAGCGGTTAAAGATGCTGCTGTCGTTCTGTATTTTGCTGCATCACCATAGGCTTTGAAAGTCTCGACAAATGATTGGCTGAAAGGATAATTGAAGAATACAATTTTATCTTTTACCTTTTCAGCCGGAAGTTTGTCATATTCTTCCATAGATTTTACCATGATAATTTCTCCTGAAACATCTTTTCCTCCTGTTCCTTCAGAATTTCCAAGGGAAAGCATTTTAAGACTTTTCCATTTTCCGTTAGCAGCCTGAATGTGCAGAGATTCTTTTCCTCTTTCCCATACCGGGATCATGACTTCCTGAAGCCATACTTTATCAGCTCCGGCATCACGGAGTTTTTGTTCTGCCCATTTTACAGACTTTTCATAGGCTTCAGAACCGCTTAAACGGTGACCTATGTTTTTTGTAAGCTCTCTCAGCTCTGTATATCCTTTTCCATTGTTCAGGATTTCTGTAGAAATTTTTCTGAACTGGATAGAATCTTCTTTAGACTGGCCAAAAGCAGCCATTCCAAAAAGTAATAATGAAGTTCCTAATATTTTTTTCATTGTTTACCAATTTTTATCAATCATATAAATAAGTTGTGTCATAACCGCAGAACCAAGCAGCAGTTCTCTTCGGTTGACTTTTTCAAAAGTGTCTTCTTCGGTGTGGTGAATATCAAAATAACGCTGCGGATCGGGAACCAGTTCAGCTGTGGGAACTCCCATCTCGTGAAGAGGAGCAATATCCGATCCTGAATATTTGCCTTCAAAATTATAAACTCCATAAGGCAAAAACAGGTTGCCCCAGCTTTTAATTTGATTTCTTTGAAGGTCATCCATTTCCAGGGAAATTCCCCGTGGTGAGAAACCTCCGGCGTCTGTTTCTATCGCAAAAAGATGTTTTTCATTGTTTTCTTTGGCAATTTTGCCATATTGTTTTCCGCCTTTCGTTCCGTTTTCTTCGTTGGCAAAGCAGACGGCGCGGATAGTATGATTGTTCTGTATTCCTAATTTTTTAAATGTTCTCAAGACCTCTATACTTTGTACAATTCCGGCTCCGTCGTCATGAGCGCCTTCACCTACATCCCAGGAATCAAGGTGACCGCCGATAACAATAACGCTCTGGTCTCTTTTACCAGTGATTTCTCCGATTACAGAATGGGAAAGCTTTTCACCTTTCATTCCGCAGTTGGAATTGAGTTTTGCTGTTACTTTCTGTTTTTTCAACAGCGTTTCCAGTTCATCAGCGGAAGTATTTCCGATGGTAATGGCCGGTATTTTTGAAATGTTTTCATCATAGCGCATATTGCCTGTGTGAGGAACATCGTCAAGAGCGGAAGAAAGTGACCGGATGATGGCGAATTTACCTCCTTTTTTAGCCGTTAATGAAGCAGTAGTTCGTCTGTAAGCACTTGCATCACGGTAAGAAATGAAAGTCTGTACATTTCCCTGATTAAAAGGATAGTTGAAAAATACAATCTTATCTTTCACCTTTTCTGCGGGAAGTTGATCATATTCTTCAAGTGATTTTACCATAATAATTTCACCTGAAATATCCTTTCCGTTTGTGCCTTCGGAATTTCCGAGAGAAAGCATTTTAATACTTTTCCACTTTCCGTTTGAAGCCTGGATATGCAGAGATTCTTTTCCTCTTACCCATACCGGAATCATGACTTCCTGAAGCCATACTTTATCAGCTCCGGCATCACGGAGTTTCTGCGTGGCCCATTGTACTGATTTCTCATACGCTTCAGAACCGCTTAAACGGTTGCCTATCGTTTTGGTAAGCTCTCTCAGTTCATTGTATCCTTTTCCATTGTTCAGAATTTCTGTGGAAATCTTTTTGAATTGGATAGAATCTTCTTTAGCCTGACCAAAAACAGCCATTCCAAAAAGCAATAATGAAGTTCCTGCTATCTTTTTCATATTACCAGTTTTTATCAACCATAAAAATCATCTGTGTGATGGCTACTGCTCCGAGAAGCAATTCTCTTTTGTTCACTTTGTCAAAAGTATCCTGTTCGGAATGGTGGTAATCAAAATACCTTTGGGTATCAACTACCAGCTCTGCTAAGGGAATATCAAGTTTTTTTAAAGGAGAAATGTCCTGAATTGCCTCTGTTTGGTCAAAATCATAAACGCCATAAGGAAGAAAATATTCTTTCCATGGATAAATCAATCTTCTTCTCTGAGGTGACATATCCAGAGAAAATCCTCGTGGAGAATAACCTCCGGCATCTGTTCCTAAAGCAAAAACATGTTTTTCATCTCTTTTTTTTACAAAAGCGGCATACATCTCGCGGCCCTGGCCTCCGTTTTCACTATTGGCGTACAGGACTACCCGGATGGTATGGTTATTTTCGTATCCAAGCGCTTTCAGTGTTCTTAAAACTTCGATACACTGAACTACACCTGTTCCATCATCAATGGCACCTTCACCAAAATCCCACGAATCAAGCTGAGCGCCTAAAACAATGACTTTAGAATCTTTTTTGCCTTGAATTTCAGCAATAATGTTAGGATTTGTAGTGTCTCCTTTTGATTCAGCAGTCATGTTGATTTTGGCCGTGACCTTTTGTTTTTTCAATGTTTTTTCCAGCTCATCTGCAGATCTTACTCCAATGGATAAAGCAGGGATTTTAATTTTATCATCCGGCTCATAATAAATCATTTTAGCATGAGGAGTATCATCATTGGCTGTTGTAAGTGATCTTATAATTAATGCTTTTGCGCCTGTTTTGGCAATGATAGAAGCGGAAATTAATTTTGATTTTGCAGTCTGTAAATAGGAGTCGCTTGTATTGATGATTTTCGGATCCATAGGAACATTCACGAAAACGATCTTGTCTTTTAACTGTCCTATGGACATGGCATTAAGCTCTGAAGTGGAATTAATCAAGACAATTTCACCTGTAAGATCTTTTCCTCCTGTTCCTTCAGAGTTTCCAAAAGAAAGCATTCTGATATTTTTCCAATCTCCATTTCCGGCTTTTATCTGTAAGGATTCTTTTCCCCGGATCCAGACAGGTGCTTTGGCTTCTTGTCTCCAGATCATGTCAATACCTATTTCCTTGAACTTTTTTTCTGCCCATTCTACGGCTTTTGTATAACCGGAAGTTGCACTGAAACGTGATCCGATTCCTTTTGTAAGTTCACCAAGATTGTCATAAGCCTTACCATTGGTCATGATTTCATCTGAAATTTTTCTGAACTCATCATGATAATTGAATTTGGCAAGCGTTGTTTTTTTTGCCGGATTTTTTTGTGGCTTTTTTTGAGAAAATAAAAATCCACTCAAAAAGAGTGGAAGTATAATGAATATTTTTTTCATTTTTTATTTACCTTTCTTTTTCCTTTGATAAAAGTAGGGAAAAAATAGGAATTTATTAAGGTTTCATATCGTACATTACCAGGGCTGTAATCAACTTTGGTTCAATAAAAGTACATTTTGGGGGCATACTTAATTTTAAATCCGAGATTTTAATCATATCGTTAAAACTTACGGGATAAATTCCGAAACCAACTTTGCCTTCACCGCTGTCTACCTTTTCTTTTAAAAGATTGATTCCGTTGATGTTTGAAGTTCCTTTTACATAAGAGATAAGCTCAGAGCTGTCCGGATCTTCAATTTTAAGGATGTTTTTGAAAATATACTTGTCAATAAGGTGGTGATCCAGGTTATCAAGAGACATCTCTTTGGAACGAAGATCATGCTTCACGTGAAGAGAGTAGAACTTCCCATCCATATACATTGAAATATGGAATTTCTGAGAAGGGTAGTAAGATGTTTCTCCTTTTTCATGAATAAGGAAATATTTTTCAAGTTCCTTCAGGAAGTCTTCGGGAGAAATACCATTCAGGTCATGTAAGATTCTGTTATAATCATGAATTTTAATAGACTGGTTGGAAACAATAAAACTATAGACAAAGTTGTAAAGCTCTGTACCATTATGTTTTTTATTTTTTTCCTTATGATATTTTGCATTTATTGCTGTAGAACCAATTCTATGGTGTCCGTCAGCAATATAAAATGAATCAATCTGATCTATTACTTCTTTAAACTGCTGTAGCTTCAGACGGTTATCTATTCTCCAGATTTTATGTCTGATACCGATGGTATCTACATGGTTGAATATAGGAACGTTTTTCTCCTCATGATTCATCAGCAGCTCAATTTTTGAGTTGGCCGGATAGGTAAGGAGTACGGGTTCTGCCTGCAGATTTACTTTTTCAAGGTAATGAGCCAGTTTTTCTTTTTTCTGAGGAATGGTACTTTCATGTCTTTTGATTTTACCATTCCAGAAATCTTCAATACTTGCTAATCCCAGAAGTCCTCTGAACACCTGTTTGTTGGGGTAGATCTGCTCATAAAGATAGTAGGCTGAATTGTCCTGGACCAATTTCTTCTCGTCCAGAAGTTCTTCAAATGTAGAACGGATCTTTCGCAGATTCCGGTCAATATCTTTAGATTTACTTACAACATAGGGTTTAATCATATTGATGTAAGTATTTTCAACTTGAGCCTTCTCAGCAATCTCTTCCTGGGTAAAATTATCCAGTGGATGGGTAGGGAAAGTACTCTCGAAGTCTCTATGAGGTCTTATTCCACGGAAAGGTTTAAAAACAGGCATATTTATCTTATAGTTTCTTTTTGTAGCTTAATAATTTGTTCTGCAAGTTCGATACCGATTTTTTCCTGAGCATCTACTGTATTTCCTCCAACGTGCGGAGAAAGAGATAGTGCAGGGTTCATCAGTAAAGGAAGTTCGGGGCTTGGTTCATTTTCAAAAACATCCAATGCCGCTCCGGCTACTTTTCCTGATTCAATAAAATCGATCAGTGTCACTTCATTGATGACACCTCCTCTTGCAGTATTTACAATATAGACTCCGTCTTTCATTTTTTCAAACTGAGGGGTATCTATAATATATTCATTTGTTTTCGGCGTATTGATACTGATGAAGTCTGCATCTTTCAGGAACGCATCCATATTATTGGTGGACGTGATTTCAAAGTCGACAGACTGTCCGTTGAAGAAGTTCAGGGTAAGAACTTCTGTTTTTGGGCTTCTTGTCAGAACGATTACTTTCATTCCTAAAGCAATTCCTATTTTTATAACTTCCTGGCCAATACTTCCAAAGCCGATTACTCCTAATGTTTTCCCTGAAAGTTCATAAGCATTGCTGAATGACTTTTTCATAGCACTGAAGTGAGTATCTCCTTCCAGAGGCATCAGTCTGTTGGATTCGTGAAGGAATCTTGCCAGTGAAATGAAATGCCCGAAAACCAACTCTGCCACTGATTTTGAAGACGCCGTAGGAGTATTGATTACTTTAATACCCTTGCTTCTGGCATATTCCACATCAATGTTGTCCATCCCGATACCGCCTCTTCCAATGATTTTAAGGCCGGGACATGCATCAATCAGTTCCTGTCTCACTTTCGTTACACTTCTTACAAGAAGGACGTCCACATTATTATCGTTGATAAAATTAATAACGTGATCCTGAGCCACTCTATTGTCCAGGATTTCAATTCCGGCTTCTTTTAAAGCGTTTTCTCCTGCTTTTGAGATTCCATCGTTTGCTAAAACTTTCATGAATTATTTTATTACAGATTTTAGATTGAAGATGTCAGAAGCCAGATTTTGAGGTCTGTTATCCGACATCTGTTGTCTGATATCTTTTATTTTTCGGTCGCCTAATATAAGCTATTTTATTGACTTCATTACATCCACCAAAACCTGTACGCTTTCAATAGGTAAGGCGTTGTATAAACTTGCTCTGTAACCACCAAGGCTTCTGTGTCCGTTCAATCCACTGATACCCGCTGCTTTCCATGCATTGTCAAATTCTTCTTTTTTGCTTTCGTCTGTGATTTTGAAAGAAACATTCATCAGTGAACGGTCTTCTTTCACGCAGAAAGTTTCAAATAGGGGATTGCTGTCGATTTCATCGTATAAAAGCTTGGCTTTAGCTTCATTTCTTTGTTCTGCAGCTGCAATTCCTCCGTTTTTTTCAAGATACTGAAGGGTAAGCAAAGATGCATACACAGGAAATACCGGCGGCGTATTGTACATTGATTCTTTAGCGATGTGCTGAGAATAATCAAGAATTGAAAACATATTTTCTCTTCCTGTTTTTCCAAGAATTTCTTTTTTGATCACCACTAGGGTAACTCCTGCAGGTCCCATATTTTTC
Source organism: Prosapia bicincta (assembly GCA_036971475.1). Classification (NCBI taxonomy): domain Eukaryota; kingdom Metazoa; phylum Arthropoda; class Insecta; order Hemiptera; family Cercopidae; genus Prosapia; species Prosapia bicincta. Next base: position 23,555,980 of record JBAIZL010000010.1, read on the forward strand.
TGAGCACCGGCATAGATCAGATCAAACTTGGAAAAATCCAGCTGTCTTGAGAAAATATCAGAACTCATATCACATACCATCAGCGTATCCACTTCAGGGAAAGATTTCATCTGAGTTCCATAAATAGTGTTGTTCGAGGTACAGTGGAAATAATCGTATTCTGAACCAACAGTATAATCTTTAGGAATAAAAGAATAGTTTTCTTCTTTTGAAGAACCTACGACATCCACTGTTCCTACTTTTTTTGCTTCTTTGATGGCTCCGGCTGCCCATGTTCCTGTATCCAGGTAAGCTGCTTTTCCTCCTACTTTCATCAGGTTGTATGGTACCATAGCAAACTGCAGGCTGGCACCTCCTCCTAAATAAAGGACTTCATAATCATCACCAAGATTCATCAGTCTTTTTACAATTGCACGCGCTTCGTCCATTACAGCTACGAAATCCTTACTTCTGTGAGAAATTTCAAGAAGAGACAATCCGATACCGTTAAAGTCCAGAATAGCCTGTGCTGATTTTTCAAATACCTCCTGTGGCAAAATACATGGCCCTGCGCTGAAGTTGTGCTTTTTGTTCATATTTTTTATTTTTTGGTTGCTTCCGGATTGTATAGTCCTTCAGCTTTATTTTTGGTTAAATTGGGGTTTTGGACAAAAAACCGCCTCACAGATCATGAGACGGAATTTTTTTATTCGCCGTGTAAGAATGCTTTTTTATTAAGAAGAGATTCTTCAGATTCTACGTGATCCTCGTCAGGAACACAACAGTCTACAGGGCATACCGCCGCACACTGAGGTTCTTCGTGGAATCCTTTACATTCTGTACATTTATCTGTTACAATGAAATATACATCATCACTTACAGGTTCCTGTGGTGCATCTGCATCTACAGTAAGTCCGGACGGCATTGTAATGGTACCTTGAAGAGCCGTACCGTCAGAAGCTTTCCAATCTACAGCTCCTTCATATATTGCATTGTTTGGACATTCCGGTTCGCAAGCCCCACAGTTAATGCATTCATCAGTTATTTTAATAGCCATCGCTAATTTTTTTTAAATTTGCACAAAATTACAAAATATTCCCCAATTTTAAAGTAATTATGAATACCGAAAATCAAGTTTTAGGACTTATTAAATTAAGTGATTATATAAAAGCGTTTTTAGCGAAGAAACCGGAAGATCACAATGAAGATGATGCAGATTTTGAATTATTATTGAAAAGGTCTGAAATAGAGAATCCGTGGTTTACTATTGATAATCAGAAATTTGCTTTACGGCAATGGGCTGATCTTTTGACTGAAGAAAACATCAAAAAGTGGCTGGAAAATTATTCAATCTCTAAAATATCAAAAAGAGTTGGACTTATTTTAGCCGGAAATATTCCTTTGGTGGGCTTTCATGATGTGATGTCTGTGGTGTTGAGCAATCACATTCCTGTTATTAAACTGTCTTCAAAAGATAAATATATGGTTCCGTTTTTATTAAAAAAATGGAATGAATTTTCTGATGGGAATGTCGTATTTGAATTTGTAGAAAAATTAGAAAATTTTGATGCTGTAATCGCTACAGGAAGCAATAATACAGCCAGATATCTTGAATATTATTTTAAGAATCATTTAAGCATTATCCGTAAAAACAGAACTTCTGTTGCCGTGCTGAAAGGTGATGAAACGAATGCAGAACTGCAGCTGCTGGCAAAAGATATTTTCCAGTATTTTGGATTGGGATGCCGAAATGTGACCAGAATTTTCATTCCTCAGGATTTTGTTATTGACAGGTTGTTTGAAAATTTCTTAGGATTCCAGGATATTATCAATCATAATAAATATGCCAACAATTATGATTATAACAGAGCAGTCTATCTTTTAAACCAGGATAAATTCTGGGATAATAATTTTGTGATGCTGAAAGAAGATGATAAGTTGTTCAGTCCGCTTTCTGTAATCAATTTCAGCAGATATGGATCTTTGGATGACGTAAAAACATTTATTGCTGAAAACGAAGAAAATATTCAGTGTGTGGTGTCTAAAGAGGAGTTGGGATTGAATGCTATTCCGTTTGGAGAAGCACAAAATCCAGGGCTTGATACCTATGCAGATAATGTAGATACAATGAAATTTTTAGAACTGGTCTGATTTTCGTATCTTCCATAACTTATTTCACCAGATAACAAAATGAATACTATGAAAAAATTATTGCTGGGAATTGCTCTCGTGGGTGCACAGTTGATGTTTGCTCAGAAAGTAGCAGGTGTAAAGGTTGAGGGTAACCAGAAAAAAGAGCAGCCGGCTGCTATAAGTAAGGAGAAAGTAAGTCTGTATAATGATAACTTTCTTAAGTTTGTTGAGGCTTTACAGGCTTCAGACCGTAAGACAATTGACGGATTGCTTTCTGAGAAGGTAAAGGAAATTGTAACGGATAACGTTCTTAAAAAGGTTAAAGACGGCATTGATCCCAATAAAAAGCTTGAAATCTTAAAGGCAGGATATTATAAAACAATGGATGGAAACAATCATCCAAGCATTAAATATAAGTATGCAGGAGAATCTTCATCCAAAGAAGCTATTACAGCCGTATTTGAGGATGATGGAAAAATTCTTGGCGTATTGCCTGCGAAATAAGATTAAAAATTTAATTATCGATTAATAAAAAATATTAACTATGATGACAGATGTTTTAGTCGCACATTCTTCGGACGTGGAGAAGGCAAGTTTTTACAAGAAGACGTATTTGCATGTTGCTTTATCTATTCTTGCATTTATTGGAGTTGAAACGATATTATTGAAAACTGTTCCGGCAGAGCTTATTGCAATGATGTTTGCTCAGAGATATATCTGGTTGCTGATTATCGGAGTTTTCTGGTTAGCTTCTGTTTTAGCTTCTAAATGGTCACTTTCCCAAAGCAAATCTACTCAATATTTAGGACTGGGTTTTTATATCCTTTTGGAAGCGATTATCTTTATGCCTCTGCTTTTTATTGCAACCAATATGACGGGTGGTTCCAATGTAATCTTCCAGGCTGCTACTTTAACGATTGCAATGTTTGCAGGTATTTCTGCAGTAGCGTTTACTTCTAAAAGAGATTTTTCTTTCCTGAGAAATATTATTGTAATCGGTGGGTTCATTTCCATCGGACTGATTGTGGGAGGAATGATCTTTGGTTTTAACCTTGGATTATGGTTTTCGGTAGGAATGGTAATTTTGGCTTCAGCTACTATTTTATATCAGACGAGTAAATTAAAAGATTCTTATGGAACGAATCAGTATGTGGGAGCGGCATTACAGCTTTTTGCTTCTATCATGCTTTTGTTCTGGTATATTCTGAGTATTTTGATGAGCAGAAGAAACTAATGATAAGCTGATCTTATCTTTTAAAATAATAGTCCCGGTGATATTTCATCGGGATTTTTTTTGAATACATTTTTTTTAACACAAATGGTACGAATGGTTTCATTAATAACACTAATTTAATAGGGTATATTTTATCTTAATTCAACAGGAACGGGCTTTAGCCCGCTTATCTTATGGGTAATATCTCAATGGCTTTAGCCAAAGATTATATTGATTTTAAAATTGTTTTTATAACCACGGATTTCACAGATTGGTACAGATGATTGCGTATATTTTTTGATGAATAAATTTCTCATTCTTCTATTTGTGAAATTTGTGAAAATTATTTGTGCTATTAGTGTTTTAAACCATAAACCCAAAAAATCCAGATGAAATTTCACCGGATTTTATTGGATATTCTTTAAAAGTTTCCATGCAACTAGCAACTTCATGAGACTGGTTAAGGTCTTTTGAAGTAAGTTTACTGTTGATGCAAAAGCAAAAAGATTCTTAAAGAATAGAAAAAGTATAGTAATGAGGAAAACCTCAGGTATTGTATTTTGTGTTTTTTTACAATCTTTTAATTGAAGATAATCAAAAGATATTATTTGTCGATTGATCCTAAAACCTTTTGAGCAAAAGAGTTTAAAGCATCTTTTTCGCTCATTCCGTTCTGTACGTTGGCGTGAACTTCCAGAGCTCCGCAAATATTGGTGATCAATTCTCCTGCAACATTTAAGTCTTCTTCGCTTGTTCCTCTGAATTCGCAGAAACTTTCCAGTACTTCTAATGTTTTTTCAAGGTTTTCAGGAGTCTGATTCTGATAAAACTGTCTGATTACGGGTAATTTCATTATGCTAATTCGTTAAAAAGGTTAATTAAACTTTCTGTCTGGTTAGATTGAACCTGGTTGATCAATTCTCCGTTTTTAAAGATGGCGAAAGTAGGTAAGTTGTCCACTTTTGCTAATTTTCTGCTTTCAGGAAGCTTTTCAGCATCTACATATAAAAATGGGATCGTATCATTTTCAGATGCCAGTTTTTTGAATTTCGGCTTCATGATTCTGCAGTTTCCGCACCATGTTGCGCCATATTGAACAACTACTTTTTCGTTGTCGTTAACTATATTTTGTAATGTATCTTCGGTTAATTCTGTGTACATGATTGTAATTTGAAAATTTATTAATTAGAAAATGTGCCAATGCTTTGTAAAGAAGAAAATGAGATAATTTTTAACTATCCTGAGATTAATTTTCAAATTATCTCATTTTCAAATTAACACATTATATTAGTTCTTAGCTAAATATTCTGCTGTAGAAGTTCTGTCAGCTTTCATTGCATCTTTTCCTTCTTCCCAGTTTGCAGGACATACTTCACCATGTTTTTGAACGTGTGTGTAAGCATCGATTAATCTTAAGAATTCTTTTACGTTTCTTCCCAGAGGCATATCGTTTACCGCTTCGTGGAAGATTTTTCCAGTTTCGTCGATAAGGTAAGTTGCTCTGTAAGTTACGTTAGAACCTGTGAAAACTTCGTTTCCATCTTCATCATATTCGAAATCCTGGTCAACAATACCCAAAGTATTTGCCAATTGTCTGTGTGTATCAGCTAAAAGTGGGTAAGTTACTCCTTCAATACCACCGTTATCTTTTGGTGTGTTCAACCACGCGAAGTGTACTTCGTTAGTATCACAAGATGCACCGATTACTTTAGTATTTCTTTTTTCGAACTCTCCTAAAGCCTCCTGGAAAGCGTGAAGCTCAGTTGGGCATACGAAAGTGAAATCTTTAGGGTACCAGAATAAAAGAACTTTTTGCTGGTTGTTTACTGCTTCATCAAGGATGTTGATTCTTAGATCGTCACCCATTTCCGACATTGCGTCAATTGTTAAATTTGGGAATTTTTTTCCTACTAAAGACATAATTTTCTGTTTTTATATTTAAATTTCTATGGCAAAGATATGAAAGATTCATCTATCGAACAAACAAATATTGATAAATAAAATCTATAATTGTTTTTGATGTGTTGTTAAATAAAAAAGCCCTGACAACAGGGCTTTTTGTTTATTTTAGTA
>JBAIZL010000010.1:23561477-23658977 GCA_036971475.1 Prosapia bicincta
ATATGTTTATAAATATTGCACTCTATGTAATTTTTTCTATAACATCAATGACCTTATAAATAGTTTGGTGCCTTGATCTCACTTGAATTTGTTCAATTAATTTGTCTTTAACTTTATGCTTATAAATTTCCAATGTTTCAAATATATTCATTTTTAATCCTTTATTTAACTCTTTTATTAATTTCATATTTTCTATTTCCGGAAACTCCTGTCCATTATTAATACAATGCCTAGCTAAATTTAATTTGTATATGTTTGGTTTGATATAAGCATTTAAATTTTCTTTGTATCTTCCTTTTAATTTCTTTTTTGTTTGTCCTACATATAATTTATTACAAGTTTGACATTTTATATTATATACTCCATTTCTTTCGTGCATATTATTTTGATTTTTGTTATTGTTTATTAAATTTTTAATTTTATTATCAGTTTTATATGTAATTTGTAATTTGTTTCTTTAAATAATCTTGTAATTTTATTTATTAAATATGGTGATACGTTTTTTTGTAATATAGTTAATAAATTAAAAATATTTCAAAAACAAGAATACTTTTAATGAATATATTTATTCAGACGAAAAGCTTTGAATAAATATATTCATTAAAAGTATTCTTGTTTTTGAAATATTTTTAATTTATTAACTATATTACAAGAAAACATATCACCATATTTAATATACATAAATATATATATATATATATATGAAGTTCTCCATATATATATATATATATATATATATATATGAAGAATATATATATATATATATATATATATGAAGAATATATATATATATATATATATATATATATATATATATATATATATATATATATACATATATATACATATAGATTTTTTGGACTAGCAGACTAACAGACTTACCTTGGTAAGAGTCCACTCTGTAGTCTTGAAATAGAAACACATAAAAGCACTTAAAGAATGATATATTTCAGCCACACAGTGGTCTTTGTCAATCGAAGAGAAAACACAAAAAGAAATATGAGAGAATGAAATAAAATAATTGTAATCACAGATTGTGTAGAGTAGAAATCAGATGTCACAGATGCACAGATTAAAGATATATATATATATATATATATATATATATATATATATATATATATATATATATTGTTTCCATGAGCATATGAGTGATTATAGTTTATATAAGTCTGTCAGGGGAAAAGAGATAAGGCTATTTGGGGGAAAAAAAATTAATGGATTTATCTGATGTTGAGGTTAGGGGATTCTCTGGACTTGGTATACCACTGGTATGATAGTTCCCACCTTCTCAGTTCTGAGGGATTGCAATCAGGGGGGAGTGATTTAATTATTTTTGTGGTGTAGCAGTCATCAAAAGTTGTGATGTTGTGACTCGCAGCATGTTGAGCTGTTGGTCTATCCATATTCATAATTTTAACATCATGTCTGTGGCCATTCATTCTGTTATTCAGACCATCCGTGGTCAGGCCTATGTACTGTGCTGAGCAAAGTTTACATTGTAGCTGGTATATGACATTTTTCGATGTACAATTATGATGACCCTGTATTTTGAAGACCATTTTTGTTGTTTGGCTGTTGAAACTATTTGCTGAGGGGTGTATTGGACACGTCTTGCATCTAGGTCTATTGCATGGGAAGGAGCCAAGAGGAAGTTTGTGTGGTTTCTCTGCATCAGGGTCTTGTATTTTAGGATTTACTAGGATGTTTTTCAAGTTGGGAGGTTGCTTGTACCAAATTTGTGGTGGATCGGTGAAAAGATTTTTGGTGTGGACGGAAGCTTGAAGAATTTTGAAGCCATCTCTCAATATCTTGTTGAGTTTATGTAGACCAGGATGGTAGTCTGTTATTAAAGACAGTTTATTTTGTTCTGTTTGTGGTTTATGGTGAACCGAGGATTGTTCTGAATGAATTTGGTTTTCAATGAGTTTTTTTGGGTATCCTCTTCTCTGGAAGGCTGTTGATATCTTTGTATTAAAATCTTCCAATTCCCTATCATTCGAACAGATTCTCTTATCCCTGATTGCTTGACTGTATGGAATGGATCGTTTTATGTTTATTGGGTGGTTGCTGTCGAAATGGAGATATTGTAGGTGGTTTGTCGGTTTGATGTGAATTCCAGTGTTGATATTTCCATTCTGGAGTGTTACCTCTACATCCAAAAAGGTGATGGCTGATGTAGATTTCTCCCAGGTGAATTGAAGTGTGGAGAATTGTGTCAGGCTGTCTAAAAATGCCTCAAGTGTTGAAGCACCCTGTGTCCAAATTAGGAAGATGTCATCTATATATCTATACCAACATAATGGCTGGTGTGTTTGTGTCTTTAGAAAACTTTCTTCCAACAATCCCATGTACAGATTTGCGTACGATGGTGCCATTCTGGTGCCCATTGCTGTTGCCTTTATTTGAAGGTAGTTCCTTCCCTCAAACTGAAAGTTGTTCTTCTCGAGGATGAACCTGGTCAGGTTCACAAGAAAAGGTGTAGTGGGAGAAGGCTTGCCTGGGCGTTTGTTTAGAAAATTCTCTATTGCAGATAGGCCGTGTGCATGAGGGATGTTGGTATAGAGAGAGGTGACATCTATGGTGACCAAAATAGTTACCGGGGGTAGAGGTACAGATATTTGTGAGAGTTGATCTATGAAATGATTGGTGTCCTGGGTATGTGATGGAAGGTTCTTTACTAAGGGTTGAAGGTGTGAGTCGAGGAAAGCTGAAATTCTTTCCATTACTGAATTGCAGCCAGCAATTATTGGTCTACCAGGTGGAGGGATTATGTTTTTGTGGATCTTTGGTAATATATAGAATTGAGGAGTAGAGGGGTTTTCATTATATAATAATTTTAGAGATGTTTCCGAAATATTTTGTTCAGGAGCTGTATATTTGAGTAGGTCCGAGAGTAAATTGTTGAATTCTGTAGTAGGGTTATTTGTAAGTATTTTGTATGTTGTGATGTCTGACAGTTGCTTATTTGCTTCTTTGATGTAGTCTTCTTTATTCATAATGACAGTGGTTGAACCTTTATGTGCTGGAAGAATCATAATATCTTTATTGTTTTTAACGAAAATATTGCCGCTTTTTCTAATTTGGTAAGGTTAGATTTAGTCTTGAGATTTTTAGTGAAATTTATATCGGTGATGCTTTGCATGATAAAGTTGATGTAAAGTTCAATGGGGTGATCAGGTGGTAGTGGTGGTGGATCCCAGTTGGAGGGTGGTTTGAATTTTGCAAGACATACGTCTATGTTTGTATCCGTTTTGAAAGTTGATGTCTGAGCTATATAATTTTTTTATCCTAAGTTTTCTGGCAAAGCTGAAAACATCTTTTCCTAACAAAGCTGAAAAGCTCCAGTTTATCTGCCGACAAACCACCACTTGTTTGTGACAAACCTAGCCTAAGTTCTCTCTTCAAGATACCAGTACCCTGTGGACAACTCCCTAAACTGCCAACCCAATCATTATTGCTAAATAACAAAAATAATAATAATAACAGTCCCGATATAAGAAATAACCCTTCACCAAAAACAGTTGCCGTGCACAATATTTCCAACCACACACTCTCGGAACATGAACTACAAGTAATTTCTAAAGGCCTGTCATTCACACCAGCTAAGGAAATAGACCAATTCAAGTTAGAAGTCAGAGTTGAAATTAAAGTCCTTGGTTTCTATATTATTCTGAATTTTTATAATTACTAAAATAACAACCCTAAACATTTTATTAATTTAATCAAACAATCACTTGTGATTCAATTTTATTATGACTTCATCTATTCAACACATGCATCATACTTAATTTATGAATAATATCCATAGAATATGTGCTCCCATTTTGCACAATGTTTCTTGTCTTGTTCTTCCACTGTTCCACAAAAACATCTACTGTCTCGTTATGGTTTGTATTCAGACTGATGAAAAATCCTCAATTTTAAGAAGATTATTTCCTTTAAATCACTGAGATTGAAAGTCTCTGTATTTCATTAACAGTCTATAATTTTATTAGGTCCCACACTAAATGTTTTTGAAGTCTCTGCTTGGAGATTGTCTTGACCTGTTTGCTATTGAGGCATTTACCTCTGATATCTTAAACAGGGTAAAGAATATAATCATTATAAATTTTCTTTTTTGTTTCTAGTGGCATTATGTTTCCTTTTATTTTTTATTGATTTTTTATGATTGTTTTATGGTTTATTTGGCACACACACACACACACACACACACACACACACACACCACACACACACACACACACATATCTATCTATATATATATATATATATATATATATATATATATATATATATATATATATATATATATATATATATATATATATACATATATATATATATATATATATATATATATATATATATATATGAAGTTAATATATTACTATTGTAAGTAATTTTATCCACCATTAAGTGCAATAATTTTACCTTGAGTGATGAGGCACCTTTCGGTCAATTGACCATTGTCGAATCACTGATGTTTTTCTGTTGTAGATGTTCGGTCTGTGAAGTTGGTGTTTGTTGACGTTACGCGCACTTTTTCTTGATCTGTGTGTACAATGTTTCTATATAGTATGTCTTCTGTATAGAAGACGTGTTTCTTCTATATAGAAACATCGTACACACAGATCAAGAAAAAGTGCGGGTAACGTCAACAAACACCAACTTCACAGACCGAACATCTACAACAGAAAAACATCAGTGATTCGACAATGGTCAATTGACCGAAAGGTGCCTCATCACTCAAGGTAAAATTATTGCACTTAATGGTGGATAAAATTACTTACAATAGTAATATATTAACTTCATAAAGTCAGTGCAACGGAAAAACAATGGATAACGTTAAATATATATATATATATATATATATATACATATATATATATATATATATATATATATATATATATATATATATATATATATATATATATATATATATATATATATTTATATATATATATATTTATATATATATATATATATATATATATATATATATATATATATATATATATATATATATATATATATATATATATATATATATATATATATGGTCTAGCCATCAATGTCTACTTCCGTTTTATATCTTCTGGCTTCTGTTGATAAACAGTGTTATTATTAGCTCCATAAATGCTCACCGTAAATAGTACTAGTATTATTATTATTAGCTCCATAAGTGCGCATCGTAAATAGTACTAGTACTATTATTATTAGCTCCATAAATGCGCACCGTAAATAGTACTAGTACTATTATTATTAGCTCCATAAATGCGCACCGTAAATAGTACTAGTACTATTATTATTAGCTCCATAAATGTGCACCGTAAATAGTACTAGTACTATTATTATTAGCTCCATAAATGCGCACCGTAAATAGTACTAGTACTATTATTATTAGCTCCATAAATGCGCACTGTAAATAGTACTAGTACTATTATTATTAGTTCCATAAATGCGCACCGTAAATAGTACTAGTACTATTATTATTAGCTCCATAAATGCGCACCGTAAATAGTACTAGTACTATTATTATTAGCTCCATAAATGCGCACCGTAAATAGTACTAGTACTATTATTATTAGCTCCATAAATGCGCACCGTAAATAGTACTAGTACTATTATTATTAGCTCCATAAGTGCGCACCGTAAATAGTACTAGTACTATTATTATTAGCTCCATAAATGCGCACCGTAAATAGTACTAGTACTATTATTATTAGCTCCATAAATGCGCACCGTAAATAGTACTAGTACTATTATTATTAGCTCCATAAGTGCGCATCGTAAATAGTACTAGTACTATTATTATTAGCTCCATAAATGCGCACCGTAAATAGTACTAGTACTATTATTATTAGCTCCATAAATGCGCACTGTAAATAGTACTAGTACTATTATTATTTTATTTTTTTGGGCAATAAGACACTGAAGTTTTTCTTTTGTGTAATGGAAATAGTGTTGAGTGACCTCCATTTTCTTATAAGGGAAAGAATTTGCTCTAGATGCTACATTGTAAGAGGAAGCTTTGTAATTATTTCAGAAAGTTTTCATTCACACCCAACTTCTGTAGCTTGGAGATGACCATGCCAAACCATATTTTTTATGTGCGGATCTTAAATCTACCAGGATAGGAACAGTTGGCTGTTTTCTGTGAAAACCATCCTTTATGGTTTGGGTGGATCTAACAATTACCTTTTATTATTTTACAATTGCTTTTTACAAAATTTAGATAGTATTCTGCCAATTTTTCAGTAACTTTGCAATATATGCTTGCGAGATTAGCTAGTAGCTGTTTAGGTTATTTGCTGGCTTCCTTTTTGCAATGAACTAATTACAATTCATCATGTGAGGAATCCTTCGTGAAGATATTCCTCTTAAGTTTGGCAAGGCAGTTTTATTTTCTAGGATCAATTTCCATTCCTCTGCACCAACACAGAGTCTGCCAACAGCTGAATAGCTTTTACTCAGAGCTATGGCAACTTCTTTGGGGCCTTGTGAGTAACTTGTCATTCACTACTATCAGTTCCCAGTGACAAGTAGATTTGTCATTGTTTAAGTGGGAGATATGTTTCTTTATAAGCAGAAGATGGAGGATCTATAAGCAGATATTTTAGACAGTATGGCAGTTTGTTTCAATTAACCATGAGTCTTTCTCAACAAAAATCATTGTTTGATGCTTTTAAAGTAGTCTGCCAGTCGTTTTGGCACATTCTTATTGTTCTTGAGAGCACTAAGAGGTTGACTCTAGAACAGCGAGAATGTCTTCACTTTCCCCTTTTGTATACTCTCGTTAGTTGTGCAGAGTAATCCTTTTATGAAAGCTTCAACTGAGGCATCTAGAAATATCCACCTCCAGTCAATTCAGAGTACCTGTTCCAATGTGCTTTCATAAAATTGCTGTGAGTGAGTTTTTTATTTGATCCAGATGGTTGGCTTAAATGTCAGATCCATAGATAAATAAGGTGATGTCTACAGCCACCTATGAGCAGCCCTAATGTTAGTCTCAATCTAGGGAAGAGAATTGCGTGGAGTAGTGCGAGACCAGGGACACTTTGAATAGCCTTCATAAAACAAAAATATTGCTTTTGAGTGAATTTTGATAAGAGCAGAGTAGTCCAGCAAATCCTCAATCGCTCTACCAGCTGCACTTGTAGATAAGTATTCCCAATGAGGTGACTTTAAAGTCTTATAAGATTATTGTGTTGTGGTGCTGGCTCAGTGTTCATCAAGGCTCAGTTTGTTGTTTAGTGGGTTGTAGACACCAATAACTTTGAAATGTGTTCTGTTTTTCCAGTCATTATATTGCTTCAAGTATGTTGCCGTTGTCCATTTCATATGTAGTGTTCTTTTTGCTTGTAATAGTATTTTTTATTTAATCACTTTAAGAATAGTTTATGACTATCCAAACTTTAAATTTAGTAAATTTGTTAAAACTTACTGAGACAGAACGTTTTCGATCGCTATGTGGCAATCTTCATCAGTGTCTATGCGATCGAAAACTTTCTGTCTCAGTAATTTTCAACAAATTTACAAAATTTAAAGTTCGGATAGTTATAAACTACTGTTTAGGTGATTAATTAAGATTCACCGAACGTAATAAACTACAAAATTCAAGTATTTTTTACAAAAAAGATGATGCAGGAGGCAATAATTAATTTTGGTTTCTTAAAACTGTTCTTAAAATATATACTACACAAACATATTAAGGAGGTCACCTTCCTCATATTGCTACATAAGACCATGTGGCTTGATCCTAAACTTTCAATTGCGGTGATGGATGTAGAGAACCTTCATTATTGGTTTGAATTGAAGGGAGGGGGGTCTAATGTAATGCATTTACAATACGACATTGAAAACATTTTAATATATTTGTTAATGATGAAGCAAGCAATTTAATTATTCTCCTGTAATAGTAGTCAGGGTATATTACGGCTCACCTAAATAAAGTTGCATCTCTGAGCTTAACCTGTCACTTTTGCAACTATTGTCGGCTATGCGACCTTGCATACCTTGTAAGTATTCAAGATATATGAGCAGCTATGATCCTACATCTAAGACAAGGGGATATATTACCTTGTTTATATCATTTTCTAAATACCACCTTCTTGTCATCGTATCACCTGTAGAATCACTTATATTGACTAAAGTAACTGATAACAGATATTCCAGTTAACTAATCTGGACTTGCAAGAGTTATTGATTTCACTTGAAATTAATGAGTTTTAATTATGTGTTAAGCCAAATATATTAATTTGTATAATTGTAATATATATATGAAGTTAATATATTACTATTGTAAGTAATTTTAATTTTAAACAATGAAAATTACTTACAATAGTAATATATTATCTTCATAAAGTCAGTGCAACGGAAAAACAATGGATAACGTAAAATATCAAGAATATATATATATATATATATATATATATATATATATATATATATATTCTTGATATTTAACGTTAACCATTGTTTTTCCATTGCACTGACTTTATGAATTTAATATATTACTATGTAAGTGTTTTATCCACCATTAAGTGCAATAATTTTACCTTGAGTGATGAGGCACCTTTCGGTCAATTGACCATTGTCGAATCACTGATGTTTTTCTGTTGTAATCTGGACATAGTAATATATTAACTTCATATATATATATATATATATATATATATATATATATATATATATATATATATATATATAAAGGACTAAGTCAAAATACAAATACAAGAATTATAAATTCACATTATAAAGAATTGTAAATTCAATTATAATTCTTGTATTTGTATTTTGACTTAGTTCTTTATTAATACACAAGAATACATATTGCTATATATATATATATATATATATATATATATATATATATAAACATACACAACAATTTAATGAACCAACAGATAATACATGCAGACGATGTACTTTTCAAAAACATCAGACACACGGTACAAGAAGAAACATATATGACGTCAACAAATACCAACATCGGACCGAATAACCACACTAGATAATTAATTCAGGGATTCGACAATGGCCAAAAGGTGCCTCATCACATAAGGTAAAATAATTGCAGTTAGTGGTGTAATAATCTTATACAATTTAACAAAAAAACTTTATAAAGTCAGTGCAATGGAAAAATGAGAGACAACGTGAAATATCACGATATATATACATACATATATATATATATATATATATATATATATATATATATATATATATATATATTATAAGTTATTATCTGTAGTACATCCATTCATTCTGCAGTGCATAAATTCGCAGTTCCGACGTTTCGCTAGAATCTCATCTAGCATTGACGAGGTGAAGTTGTTGTTTGGTTCACCTCGTCAATGCTAGATGAGATTCTAGCGAAACGTCGGAACTGCGAATTTATGCACTGCAGAATGAACGGATGTTTTCCAGATAATAACTTTCATCATATTTTTCCATCCGTGAAGGAATACGTATATATATATATATATATATATATATATATTTATACACACACACACACACACAAACACACACTATACACACTGATTTCATAAGTAAATATTGACTTTATTTCATAGATCAAATAAATAATTAACCAACTAATAATTATTTAACTCACTTTATTATTACAATTGATTTTGCAGCAACTGTTTAATTTAATAGGCCCTTGAAATAGGTTGACATTATATTTGCCAACTTTGGTATTTATTACTCATGTTTTTACACAAACAAATAATACCAGATATGCAAAAACTCAAATTTTACTCCGCACACCCTCAGCAACCAACTATACGGCTGCACTCACATGCCGATTGACATAATACTCACTACATCTAAGAAACCCGCAAAATATAGTTTTCCCACCCTGTACAAAAAACAAGAGGTAAATTGCTGTTAGAGTTCACAAAAGGTAATATTCTCACACCTGTGGAGAAGTGAAGAGAAAAGGGATTTGAAAATTTATAATGAAAATCTCACTTTATTGAGTGAGATGCCACATCAATATATAGCTGGCCTTAAGAGGTACCAATATTATTGGTGTTTTAAAATAATGTTTCAATTATATGTATTCTATACTTTCATGAACTTTATCAATGAGATTTTAAATATAATTCTGTTAGTAAGTGATTAATAATTTTTTTGTGATACACCATTCAAGAATTTTGCTTGTTAAATTGGTGTGCTTTCTACTTTCACCTTCAAATCTGCTTTATTTCCATAACTTATAATTTGTTTTAATGCTATATTATTGCTTTTGATTAGTATCTGTTTGAAAGTTGCAATTATTTCGCTGTTCAATATGGACAATTTCCTATAAGTGATAGTGAAAAAATCCCTCATCAGAGTTTTAATACATCAATAACTCTTCAGATTCATTAGCTACTCAATATCTGTGTTCACCAAATAATTTGATAGCGATTCTAAGTTGGCTTTTCTTAAGCTCTTCTGGAACTCAAGGATAAAGTGAGGGATATGTATTTTTGTGTGGTTTGTCAGTGTAGCTGTTTGATGATGTTTATGTTTAATTTTCTTGAGTATGTTGTCTATAAGTGTATGTGGTAGCCATTTTTTTGAGGGATGTATTTTACTGTATTAAATTCTTTGTAATAGTCTATTTGTTGCTTAAGTATATGGCTAGGCAGTGTAACATATGGTTAAACGCAGCGTATATGTGTTGTGTGGGGGGATTAGATGTGTTATGTATGATGATATCAGTAGTTGTTGGTTTTCTGTATATTTTGAAATTGTATTTGGTGTTGAGTTTGGTGATAGTAAAGTCAAGGAAGGTTATCTTATTGTTGTCTTCTATTTTGAGGATATATGTCAGGTTTTAATGTAATTGTGTAGTTGTTTGATTTGCCGTTGTATAATAGTAAAATTTTGCCTACATATCTAAGGTAGTAAATTATTTTATGTATACGTTTATTGTTCTGCAGAATGTATTGTTGTTCGATGTGATGAAAGAATATTTCAGCTAGGATACCTGAGTTGGGGGAATCCATAGGTAGGCCATTTTTATGTCTGTAGAATTTGTGTTGATTGATGGAGTAGTTTTGTGATGTTATTAATTTTCTTGAGTGTGATGACTTTGTGGGTGAGTTATTGTGGAGTTTTGTTTGTTGTGAGCATGTTCTGTAGTACTTGGGGTGTTTATTCTATGGGGTATGTTGCTGTATAGGTTTTATATGTCGAATGATACTATGATGGAGTTTTGTGGTGTATGGATGTCTGTTTTTGTGGATCAGGTCCATGTTATTGCATATGGATATGTTTAAAGTTTATGTTCTCTCTGATAATTTTGTCTATGTATTTGGCTAGCTTATGTGAAGGTGTCGGTGTGTGGTTGATAAGTGAGCGAATGGGTGTTTTTCCTTTGTGGATTTTAGGTAAGGCGTTTAGTATGGAGCTCTTGGAGATTCATTTGCTTGTAATATTTCTTTTCTTCTACTACTGCGGCCATAGAGTATCAGCCTTGTAAATAAAACGATTGTTTCAAAACGAATCAGCAAGCAGGATCAAAAGTATTCAATAAGTTATAATCACGCTATAATTACTTATACTTCTGTAACATATGATTAATTTTGTATTTCTACAAATATATCGTTATATATTTTTTTGTTAAAGTTACATCAAATTTTAAAATAAATACTTTCATACATAAACTTTTCGTGTTAAAAATAATTACATTGGGTTTTTGGCTAATCCTATAGTATAGGTTTTGGTTTTACAGTTTCGAGGTTAAGAGCCAGAATGACTATTATCGACTACAAAGGATGTAAAAGTATGAATATATGTAGGATAAAGTTGAAGACATAATAAAGCTTGCTATAAGGTTTAGGGAGATATCAGATGTGTAGGGCCCAACTACTCTTTATAGGGTACATAAAGATTTGTGTACTACATCCTCTAGTAAGAAAATGGATACAGAAAGGTAGATGAAATTAGGTACAATTAAGAAAAAGACAACAATATAGTTTTGAGATTTGTGGGAGTTCGTGATCTGGAGGAAACTAATGTGTGGGGACAGGCTGCTTAACTATCAAGAGCACAGTGGAATGCTTACTGGATCTCTTCCTTGTATGTTAAAGGATAAGGAAGGGTAGATGGAATTAGGCGGGGCCAAGAAAAGGACATAATGATATAGTTTCGAGATTTTGTGGGAGTTCGTGATCTGGAGGAAACTAATGTGTGGGGACAGGCTGCTTAACTATCAAGAGCACAGTGAAATGCTTACTGGATCTCTCCCTTGTATGTTAAAGGATAAGGAAGGGTAGATGGAATTAGGCGGGGCCAAGAAAGGGACATAATGATATAGTTTCGAGTGTTTTGGGAGTTCGTGATCTGGAGGAAACTAATGTGTGGGGACAGGCTGCTTAACTATCAAGAGCACAGTGAAATGCTTACTGGATCTCTCCCTTGTATGTTAAAGGATAAGGAAGGGTAGATGGAATTAGGCGGGGCTAAGAAAGGGACATAATGATATAGTTTCGAGATTTTGTGGGAGTTCGTGATCTGGAAGAAACCAATGTGTGGGGACAGGCTGCTTAACTATCAAGATCACAGTGAAATGCTTACTGGTTCTCCCCTTGTAGGCTATGTTAAAGGATAAGGAAGGGTAGATGGAATTAGGCAGGGCTAAGAAAGGGACATAATGATATAGTTTCGAGAGTTTTGGGAGTTCGTGATCTGGAGGAAACTAACGTGTAGGGACAGGGCCGCTTAACTATCAGGAGCACAAAGAAATGCTTACTGGATCTCTCCCTTGTATGTTACAGGATAAGGAAGGGTAGATGGAATTAGGCGGGGCCAAGAAAGGGACATAATGATATAGTTTCGAGAGTTTTGGGAGTTCGTGATCTGGAGGAAACTAATGTGTGGGGACAGGCTGCTTAACTATCAGGAGCACAAAGAAATGCTTACTGGTTCTCCCCTTGTATGTTAAAGGATAAGGAAGGGTAGATGGAATTAGGCGGGGCCAAGAAAGGGACATAATGATATAGTTTTGAGAGTTTTGGGAGTTCGTGATCTGGAGGAAACTAACGTGTGGGGACAGGGCCGCTTAACTATCAGGAGCACAAAGAAATGCTTACTGGATCTCTCCCTTGTATGTTACAGGATAAGGAAGGGTAAATGGAATTAGGCGGGGCCAAGAAAGGGACATAATGATATAGTTTCGAGATTTGTGGGAGTTCGTGATCTGGAGGAAACTAATGTGTGGGGGTAGGGCTGCTTAACTATCAGGAGCAGAAAGAAATGCTTACTGGATCTCACCCTTGTATGTTACAGGATAAGGAAGGGTAGATGGAATTAGGCGGGGCTAAGAAAGGGACATAATGATATAGTTTCGAGATTTTGTGGGAGTTCGTGATCTGGAGGAAACCAATGTGTGGGGACAGGCTGCTTAACTATCAAGAGCACAGTGAAATGCTTACTGGTTCTCCCCCTTGTATGTTAAAGGATAAGGATGGGTAGATGGAATTAGGCGGGGCTAAGAAAGGGACATAATGATATAGTTTCGAGATTTTGTGGGAGTTCGTGATCTGGAGGAAACCAATGTGTGGGAACAGGCTGCTTAACTATCAGGAGCACAAAGAAATGCTTACTGGTTCTCCCCTTGTATGTTAAAGGAGAAGGAAGGGTAGATGGAATTAGGCGGGGCTAAGAAAGGGACATAATGATATAGTTTCGAGATTTTGTGGGAGTTCGTGATCTGGAGGAAACCAATGTGTGGGGACAGGCTGCTTAACTATCAATAGCACAGTGAAATGCTTACTGGTTCTCCCCTTGTATGTTAAAGGATAAGGAAGGGTAGATGGAATTAGGCGGGGCTAAGAAAGGGACATAATGATATAGTTTCGAGATTTTGTGGGAGTTCGTGATCTGGAGGAAACCAATGTGTGGGGACAGGCTGCTTAACTATCAATAGCACAGTGAAATGCTTACTGGTTCTCCCCTTGTATGTTAAAGGATAAGGAAGGGTAGATGGAATTAGGCGGGGCTAAGAAAGGGACATAATGATATAGTTTCGAGATTTTGTGGGAGTTCGTGATCTGGAGGAAGCCAATGTGTGGGAACAGGCTGCTTAACTATCAGGAGCACAAAGAAATGCTTACTGGTTCTCCCCTTGTATGTTAAAGGAGAAGGAAGGGTAGATGGAATTAGGCGGGGCCAAGAAAGGGACATAATGATATAGTTTCGAGAGTTTTGGGAGTTCGTGATCTGGAGGAAACCAATGTATGGGGACAGGCTGCTTAACTATCAAGAGCACAGTGAAATGCTTACTGGTTCTCCCCTTGTAGGCTATGTTAAAGGATAAGGAAGGGTAGATGGAATTAGGCGGGGCTAAGAAAGGGACATAATGATATAGTTTCGAGAGTTTAGGGAGTTCGTGATCTGGAGGAAACTAATGTGTGGGGACAGGCTGCTTAACTATCAAGAGCACAGAGAAATGCTTACTGGATCTCTCCCTTGTATGTTACAGGATAAGGAAGGGTAGATGGAATTAGGCGGGGCCAAGAAAGGGACATAATGATATAGTTTCGAGAGTTTTGGGAGTTCGTGATCTGGAGGAAACTAATGTGTGGGGACAGGCTGCTTAACTATCAGTAGCAGAAAGAAATGCTTACTGGATCTCTCCCTTGTATGTTACAGGATAAGGAAGGGTAGATGGAATTAGGCGGGGCTAAGAAAGGGACATAATGATAGAGTTTCGAGAGTTTTGGGAGTTCGTGATCTGGAGGAAACTAACGTGTGGGGACAGGGCCGCTTAACTATCAGGAGCACAAAGAAATGCTCACTGGTTCTCCCCCTTGTATGTTAAAGGATAAGGAAGGGTAGATGGAATTAGGCGGGGCTAAGAAAGGGACATAATGATATAGTTTCGAGATTTTGTTGGAGTTCGTGATCTGGAGGAAACCAATGTGTGGGGACAGGCTGCTTAACTATCAAGAGCACAGTGAAATGCTTACTGGTTCTCCCCTTGTATGTTAAAGGATAAGGAAGGGTAGATGGAATTAGGCGGGGCTAAGAAAGGGACATAATGATATAGTTTCGAGATTTTGTGGGAGTTCGTGATCTGGAGGAAGCCAATGTGTGGGGACAGGCTGCTTAACCATCAGGAGCACAAAGAAATGCTTACTGGTTCTCCCCTTGTATGTTAAAGGAGAAGGAAGGGTAGATGGAATTAGGCGGGGCCAAGAAAGGGACATAATGATATAGTTTCGAGAGTTTTGGGAGTTCGTGATCTGGAGGAAACTAACGTGTGGGGACAGGACCGTTTAACTATCCGGAGCACAAAGAAATGCTTACTGGATCTCTCCCTTGTATGTTACAGGATAAGGAAGGGTAGATGGAATTAGGCGGGGCCAAGAAAGGGACATAATGATATAGTTTCGAGATTTGTGGGAGTTCGTGATCTGGAGGAAGCTAATGTGTGGGGGTAGGGCTGCTTAACTATCAGGAGCAGAAAGAAATGCTTACTGGATCTCTCCCTTGTATGTTACAGGATAAGGAAGGGTAGATGGAATTAGGCGGGGCTAAGAAAGGGACATTATGATATAGTTTCGAGATTTTGTGGGAGTTCGTGATCTGGAGGAAACCAATGTGTGGGGACAGGCTGCTTAACTATCAGGAGCACAGTGGAATGCTTACTGGATCTCTTCCTTGTATGTTAAAGGAGAAGGAAGGGTAGATGGAATTAGGCGGGGCCAAGAAAGGGACATAATGATATAGTTTCGAGATTTTGTGGGAGTTCGTGATCTGGAGGAAACCAATGTGTGGGGACAGGCTGCTTAACTATCAAGAGCACAGTGAAATGCTTACTGGTTCTCCCCTTGTAGGCTATGTTAAAGGATAAGGAAGGGTAGATGGAATTAGGCGGGGCTAAGAAAGGGACATAATGATATAGTTTCGAGAGTTTTGGGAGTTCGTGATCTGGAGGAAACTAATGCGTGGGGACAGGCTGCTTAACTATCAAGAGCACAGAGAAATGCTTACTGGATCTCTCCCTTGTATGTTACAGGATAACGAAGGGTAGATGGAATTAGGCGGGGCCAAGAAAGGGACATAATGATATAGTTTCGAGAGTTTTGGGAGTTCGTGATCTGGAGGAAACTAACGTGTGGGGACAGGGCCGCTTAACTATCAGGAGCACAAAGAAATGCTTACTGGATCTCTCCCTTGTATGTTACAGGATAAGGAAGGGTAGATGGAATTAGGCGGGGCCAAGAAAGGGACATAATGATATAGTTTCGAGAGTTTTGGGAGTTCGTGATCTGGAGGAAACTAACGTGTGGGGACAGGGCCGCTTAACTATCAGGAGCACAAAGAAATGCTTACTGGATCTCTCCCTTGTATGTTACAGGATAAGGAAGGGTAGATGGAATTAGGCGGGGCCAAGAAAGGGACATAATGATATAGTTTCGAGATTTGTGGGAGTTCGTGATCTGGAGGAAACTAATGTGTGGGGGTAGGGCTGCTTAACTATCAGGAGCAGAAAGAAATGCTTACTGGATCTCTCCCTTGTATGTTACAGGATAAGGAAGGGTAGATGGAATTAGGCGGGGCTAAGAAAGGGACATAATGATATAGTTTCGAGATTTTGTGGGAGTTCGTGATCTGGAGGAAACTAATGTGTGGGGACAGGCTGCTTAACTATCAAGAGCACAGTGAAATGCTTACTGGTTCTCCCCCTTGTATGTTAAAGGATAAGGAAGGGTAGACGGAATTAGGCGGGGCTAAGAAAGGGACATAATGATATAGTTTCGAGAATTTGTGGGAGTTCGTTTTCTGGAGGAAACCAATGTGTGGGGACAGGCTGCTTAACTATCAAGAGCACAGTGAAATGCTTACTGGTTCTCCCCTTGTATGTTTAAGGATAAGGAAGGGTAGATGGAATTAGGCGGGGCTAAGAAAGGGACATAATGATATAGTTTCGAGATTTTGTGGGAGTTCGTGATCTGGAGGAAGCCAATGTGTGGGGACAGGCTGCTTAACTATCAGGAGCACAAAGAAATGCTTACTGGTTCTCCCCTTGTATGTTAAAGGATAAGGAAGGGTAGAGGGAATTAGGCGGGGCTATGAAAGGGACATAATGATATAGTTTCGAGAGTTTTGGGAGTTCGTGATCTGGAGGAAACTAATGTGTGGGGACAGGCTGCTTAATTATCACTAGCACAAAGAAATGCTCACTGGTTCTCCCCCTTGTATGTTAAAGGATAATAAAGGGTAGATGGAATTAGGCGGGGCTAAGAAAGGGACATAATGATATAGTTTCGAGAGTTTTGGGAGTTCGTGATCTGGAGGAAACTAATGTGTGGGGACAGGCTGCTTAATTATCACTAGCACAATGAAATGCATACTGGTTCTCCCCCTTGTATGTTACAGGATAAGGAAGGGTAGATGGAATTAGGCGGGGCCAAGAAAGGGATATAATGATCTGGTTTCATGATGTGTGGATGATCTGGAGAGAATGATCTGGGATCATCTGGATAATGTTTCTCTTTCAAAATTATGTAAGCGGGTTGCGAAGGAGGATATATATCCAAATTATCATCAGGACATCCCCCATTGAGCTCCCACGAAATTTGTATCGGTGAGAGTGAATGAAGGAGTCACAGGGACTTCGCTTTCTCCTTTGTATCATAGAACTGTGAGAAAACAAAGTTAAAGACAATTGAAATGCTTTGACACTCGCGGTTCTCAAGAGAAAGTGGTTTTTTTATGCCATTGGAAAATATGGTTTCGGCTTTCCATGTCAAAGGTGACCTCGGTTGTGGCTAAAAGATGATTCTGAAATAACCTAGTATAATTAATTAGTGCAAAGCCATGGAATGCCTGCAGCCTGTTTTACTTCTCTCCGCATTACACTTGCTCTAAAGTCGTTTTGAATCAGCCGATCGTATTTTTTTGTCCAGCTTTCAAAAGGTGGGGAACCCAATTGGCCTTGCTAAATTTAAGACGATAGCCTTTAAAATGTCTAAAATATTGCCACACTACAAATTTTTTCGACCTCTGGTGGTTTCAAAATCTTAATCGGTGAACTTTACAAACTGCCGGTTTTGTTTATTTTAATTTTTCTCGACGTTTTTAAGTAAATTGTATTAAATCGAGATAAAAAATTGATTTATCTCCAAACTGGTTTGGAGGTCTCGAACATATCCATTTGAGCACATTTCAGCCCTTCTCTAACATTAAAATATTCCTACGCGTTTTCCAATAGCTCCATTCTACAAACTTTAATAGTATTGAGTTTGCTACTCCTTAGTATTGAGAATGGAGTTATCCTAAAACGAATACAAAATTTAAAAAAATTAAAAAATAACAATAAGCTAATGATAATTTGGCGTATAATCGCGTTCTTCCTACGCACACAAAGTAACTATTAAAATCTTTTAACAAGATTAATCTCTGGTTTAAACTTGCAAGAATTTTTTAAACAATATTTCTTATGAGTATAATTTTATACTTTGCAAGGGAGAAAAAATGTCTCGCCTTCATTCCCTCACGGAACGCGCTCTATTCGTCACGAGACCCGTTATGATTTTATGCAACAGCTGATTTTAAAGGTTACGTTGTAGAACAGTTGTTTTGGTAAATGAAAGCTGGTTCTTAAGAAAGTTTTTATTATTGTAAAAAATTATTAAAATTTATTTATGTTTTTTTGAATGAAATATTCTACATAAAACCTCTCACACACGTGTCTTCAGTCCGGTCGAGACATATCTACTTAATGTAAGCGACCCCTGCATTAAGTAGACTTTTCCATAACATTCCCTATTCCCCCTAAGAAGGAGCATTATATCCTTTCCTATATTTGTCTGCTTCCATGTACCTACTCTAACCTTCTTACAATGGGCTGCAAACACCTATTTATTACTTCGATAGAGAGTAAGTTCTCGATTGAGTGTCTACCCGCTGATGGGAGAGTTTGGTTTCCTTAGCGTTTTAAAACAAAAACACATTTAGTTTTGAAAGTAGGAATGTCTAAAATATTAATGCTCGTGTTTCGGTTGCTAAGGTTGTGCGTTGTTTGTAGTGACGGATGTCGAACGCTTCATAGATACTGGAACTAGTCTTAATTTTTTTAATAATAATTTCTCAAGATTAAAGTTTTAATTTCTTTTATTAGCCATTAGATTATACGAATACATTCGGCTATGTATACATTTTTACCAATTTGAGACAAAATTATTTCTATGGGCGAATTCTTGAATTTTTTATAAGCGTGTGAATGAGTTAGTTAATTTGTATACGATGTATATATAACTTGACAGCTTTTCTGCCAATAAGAGCTTGCATTTAACCCCACGAGAGCGCCAGGTTACAAGTTATAGGCGTGGCTGTATAGAATCGATTTTACCCCTTCTAAAATTCACTATACACTTTTGCAGAACAGTCGTGTACACCGTATGCCTAGCAGGCCGGAACCCTCATGTTGAATGTTGTAACATAGCTTGTCAGAATGGATCGACTTTTGGAGAAACTCCGACAAAACATGGCGAGTAAAAATACATAAATATTTATTTAGCTATTTATAATTAGCCTATAGAAATACAATTGGATAATGTTAACCGTAACTAAAACACTCATAAATCGTATCTTACTTGCACTTTAAAGCACAGTAATAGCAATAAAGTTAAATAGATTATTGATTGATCTGTCAATTAAAAGGTTTGACTATTAACCATTGTTACTAAATCTTTGGAATTTCAAGAATAATAGGAGGCTTATAATTGAGCTGCAATGTAGGGAGATTGTTTGGAACTGTTGGCCTACGTTGTTTTACATTCGTCTCAACAATTCTGATATTAGCCTCCTTTTCATCTAATCCTGTTTAACAAGCAGTACTTTGTTTCCTGCTAAAGTAAACCCTTGTTTGACTTCTTTAAGTCGCGTTAAATACACATTTACCTGTAGATACCTTGGACAAACTATTTGCGAGTTTCAGCGCGAATGTGGGTCAATGAACCAAAATTATTGAGAGCACTGTGTGACCAAGTGGGCTGGAAAACTAAATACCCGATATAAAAACAAAACACGTCGTTATAGAAGAAATCGTTAAATTTTCCTTGAATTGTGACGAAGATAAAATGTTTAGTGGCCTTATTTTTTACGCAAAATTATTTCCAAGAGGAATAACAGTTTACGATCAAGTTCGTTTAGGTGAAAACCATCGAGAAACTTGTGATCAATAGTTTAAATAATTTTTTTGTAGGTGTGCTAGCGAACAGACTGTTAGCATTCTCAGTCTGAGCAAGACTGCCTTAGCATTGAGCAAGATCAATCATAGTATCTAGCATTAAGTGGTTCGAAATCTATACGGATTCCTCTCGGATTTTCTTCAAATATATCATGAGACAAATAATACAATTTTAATGGTAGTAGAAAAGCTTTACATTACTCGTCGTTACAGTGAACCGTCTGTTAGAAAAGGGTTGACTGTACTATGTAGGATTGGTTGTACTATAGTAGAATGACTGTACTATGGAGTGTTGGTTTGCCATGGAGGGTTCTCTGTACCATTAAGGGTTGTTTTTATTACGAAGGTTTGGCAGTACAATGGAGGGTTGTGTTAACTATGGATTATTGGTTGTACTATACTATGTATTATTGATTATACTATCTAGGGTTGGGTATACCATGGAGGATCGTCTTTATTAAGGAAGGTAGGTTGTATTATGGAGTGTGGGCTGGCCTAAGGAGGGTTGTCAGTTCTACGGAGGGCAGGTTGTACTATGAACGGTTGGCTGTACTACGGATGGTTGTCTGAACTATGGGTAATCGGTTGTACTATGTAAGATTGGCTGTACTATGGAGTGTTGGCTGTACCATGAAAAGTTGGTAGTACTATAGAGGGTAGCTACACTATTAATGGTCGGCTGTACCATGGATGGTTTGTTTACCGAGAAATAATGTGGGCATTATGGAGGTATGGCTTCAATCCATAATATAATATTATTATGTTCACTGTTTTAACATATTATCACTAGGTAAACATATTTTTACGTCAAACTGGATGTAGTTCTGCTTCATGAATAAGGAATGGCAAAAGAGTTACCATTATTGTGGTTAAGGGCAACCTTCTGTTGTTCTTGTTTACCGTTAGTCATGTAACTAGCTACCCAAATGTAAGGGGAAATAATCCATAATAAGGCAATGTATTTCAAATCAATAAAGGTATTAAGAAAAAATAAATATTATTTTCATAACATGGTCATTAAGAACTAACAATTGTAAATCTTAAAATTTTAATGGGAAAATCATCATAATATTCCCAGACACGCAATAGGCTGCTGAGAAAGTTTAAGGACTGAATATACTTTGTTTTAAACATTTCTAATCAAACAATCTAGGGGATTTTGTTTATACAAAATTGGTAAAGGAATTGGCTGGAATTTAAAGCAAAGTAAATTTATAATTTACTTTTATAAATTTATATTGATCTAAGAAACATGCAGTATGCCCGGTGTAATATTCACCAGTTGAATTTGAAATAGGAAGATGTTTTAATGATTTAAAGATAGGGCGATTTCAAACATATTTGAATAAACGGGAACAAAGCGAGAGGGGAAGAGACAGAGGAGGGGGATAGACAAGGATGACAATATAATCACTGTATATCGAACAGCACTTATGTAAATTAATAGTGGATCTATTTCCTATGCTCAAGCTCAGGTCGATATAAGAAACTGGTCCTGCAGAAGTGGAAAATTAGGCCTAAGGTCGTTGTGCAATGTGAAAGGCAGGGTGCGGGGGGATGAGATTCTGGCTCACACTGTGATGTCTATTTTTAGTGACTTTGTCCCACCAAAACCTTTTAGCATTCTCACAAATCTATGCCTACAAAAATAATAGTTTTCATTACTTATTGTGTTTTAAAGCTAACTTGAATCTATAGTATATTCCTACAAAATATGACATCTTAGCCTACTGGTATAATCAATAAATACGTTGTCGTTGAGGGTTTCGAAAATTTTTTTGTTTTAACCGATAAACATTAAAGTGAAACTATGAATAACAATTAATTGTAACATTTTAATCATAAAACTAGTGACCAGTATTACAATCACAGCCATAACGTAGCGAATACAAGTCTTTTCAAAATAACGGCTTTACTATTTATTTAATTGGAAATATTTTCTAAACACAAAATATCCATAAAATATTTTTTGTACAACCTCACAGTTTAAAATTGCACAAAATAAAATCATAACGGTGCTGCATTGTGTTTGTGACAACATTGTTACGTTTGTCGTTTCATTAAACTCATACATTTTGTCAATGAGAATTCAGTCTATAATATATTTAATACAAACAATTCACCATTTAGATTATTGTAATCAATAAACAAGAAAAAATATCTTAATTTATATTAAAATTAATTTCCGCTCCAACCTATTAATATTTTCGAGACACAAAATTGAATGTATAAAATCATTTCGACAAATTCGTTTGACATTTAATAAAACCTGTCAATTAGTGTATTATAATTATCTATTTTTTGTTTTTTTTTCAATAAGCACAGTGGCAACATCACGTTGTGGCAATACTTATTAAAACCATTTCTATTAGAGTAATATATTCCAGTTACTTTGCCTTAACTGCAGGTTACGTAACTGGTGGTAACTCTTACAAAGGATAGTCTAAGTTTTTTGTTTTGATTTTACGTATGTTCTTATGAATATTTTGTAAATAACAATTAAGAGGTTTTAAATGGCGCAAGCCATATATATTAAAATAGAAAAAGAATACATATATACTCTCTATTTACCACCACTAGAAACTGCTTAACAGAACCAACAATAAAGTATCTGGTTAGGTTAAAAATATAATAAATTTACCAATTTACGTCTCGCACTCATGTGTTGTTGGAAAATTAAGGGAAATGGAGACTACTCGTTCAAATCGTCAATCGGTAACTTTACGTAGTGAAGTAATTTTTTTTTTATAACCAAACCTATCCTTACAATATGTCATGTTATGTTTTAATATAATTATAGTAACACAGTATAGGATATTGTGACAATTAATGGGTAATTACTAGCTGCAGGAGCGTGTCATGAGGTGTTATAACCTAATGATGAGGTTATGTTTTAATATAATTATAGTAACACAGTATAGGATATTGTGACAGTTAATGGGTAATTACTAGCTGCAGGAGCGTGTCATGAGGTGTTATAACCTAATGATGAGGTTATGTTTTAATATAATTATAGTAACACAGTATAGGATATTGTGACAATTAATGGGTAATTACTAGCTGCAGGAGCGTGTCATGAGGTGTTATAACCTAATGATGAGGTTATGTTTTAATATAATTATAGTAACACAGTATAGGATATTGTGACAGTTAATGGGTAATTACTAGCTGCAGGAGCGTGTCATGAGGTGTTATAACCTAATGATGAGGTTATGTTTTAATATAATTATAGTAACACAGTATAGGATATTGTGACAATTAATGGGTAATTACTAGCTGCAGGAGCGTGTCATGAGGTGTTATAACCTAATGATGAGGTTATGTTTTAATATAATTATAGTAACACAGTATAGGATATTGTGACAGTTAATGGGTAATTACTAGCTGCAGGAGCGTGTCATGAGGTGTTATAACCTAATGATGAGGTTATGTTTTAATATAATTATAGTAACACAGTATAGGATATTGTGACAATTAATGGGTAATTACTAGCTGCAGGAGCGTGTCATGAGGGGTTATAACCTAATGATGAGGTTATGTTTTAATATAATTATAGTAACACAGTATAGGATATTGTGACAATTAATGGGTAATTACTAGCTGCAGAAGCGTGTCATGAGGTGTTATAACCTAATGATGAGGTTATGTTTTAATATAATTATAGTAACACAGTATAGGATATTGTGACAATTAATGGGTAATTACTAGCTGCAGGAGCGTGTCATGAGGGGTTATAACCTAATGATGAGGTTATGTTTTAATATAATTATAGTAACACAGTATAGGATATTGTGACAATTAATGGGTAATTACTAGCTGCAGGAGCGTGTCATGAGGGGTTATAACCTAATGATGAGGTTATGTTTTAATATAATTATAGTAACACAGTATAGGATATTGTGACAATTAATGGGTAATTACTAGCTGCAGGAGCGTGTCATGAGGGGTTATAACCTAATGATGAGGTTATGTTTTAATATAATTATAGTAACACAGTATAGGATATTGTGACAATTAATGGGTAATTACTAGCTGCAGGAGCGTGTCATGAGGGGTTATAACCTAATGATGAGGTTATGTTTTAATATAATTATAGTAACACAGTATAGGATATTGTGACAATTAATGGGTAATTACTAGCTGCAGGAGCGTGTCATGAGGGGTTATAACCTAATGATGAGGTTATGTTTTAATATAATTATAGTAACACAGTATAGGATATTGTGACAATTAATGGGTAATTACTAGCTGCAGGAGCGTGTCATGAGGTGTTATAACCTAATGATGAGGTTATGTTTTAATATAATTATAGTAACACAGTATAGGATATTGAGACAATTAATGGGTAATTACTAGCTGCAGGAGCGTGTCATGAGGGGTTATAACCTAATGATGAGGTTATGTTTTAATATAATTATAGTAACACAGTATAGGATATTGTGACAATTAATGGGTAATTACTAGCTGCAGGAGCGTGTCATGAGGGGACCTAATGATGAGGTTATGTTTTAATATAATTATAGTAACACAGTATAGGATATTGAGACAATTAATGGGTAATTACTAGCTGCAGGAGCGTGTCATGAGGGGTTATAACCTAATGATGAGGTTATGTTTTAATATAATTATAGTAACACAGTATAGGATATTGTGACAATTAATGGGTAATTACTAGCTGCAGGAGCGTGTCATGAGGGGTTATAACCTAATGATGAGGTTATGTTTTAATATAATTATAGTAACACAGTATAGGATATTGTGACAATTAATGGGTAATTACTAGCTGCAGGAGCGTGTCATGAGGTGTTATAACCTAATGATGAGGTTATGTTTTAATATAATTATAGTAACACAGTATAGGATATTGAGACAATTAATGGGTAATTACTAGCTGCAGGAGCGTGTCATGAGGGGTTATAACCTAATGATGAGGTTATGTTTTAATATAATTATAGTAACACAGTATAGGATATTGAGACAATTAATGGGTAATTACTAGCTGCAGAAGCGTGTCATGAGGTGTTATAACCTAATGATGAGGTTATGTTTTAATATAATTATAGTAACACAGTATAGGATATTGAGACAATTAATGGGTAATTACTAGCTGCAGAAGCGTGTCATGAGGTGTTATAACCTAATGATGAGGTTATGTTTTAATATAATTATAGTAACACAGTATAGGATATTGAGACAATTAATGGGTAATTACTAGCTGCAGAAGCGTGTCATGAGGTGTTATAACCTAATGATGAGGTTATGTTTTAATATAATTATAGTAACACAGTATAGGATATTGAGACAATTAATGGGTAATTACTAGCTGCAGGAGCGTGTCATGAGGGGTTATAACC
Organism: Prosapia bicincta; assembly: GCA_036971475.1. NCBI lineage: Eukaryota > Metazoa > Arthropoda > Insecta > Hemiptera > Cercopidae > Prosapia > Prosapia bicincta. The sequence continues at coordinate 23,587,038 of JBAIZL010000010.1, forward strand.
TAATGATGAGGTTATGTTTTAATATAATTATAGTAACACAGTATAGGATATTGTGACAATTAATGGGTAATTACTAGCTGCAGGAGCGTGTCATGAGGGGTTATAACCTAATGATGAGGTTATGTTTTAATATAATTATAGTAACACAGTATAGGATATTGTGACAATTAATGGGTAATTACTAGCTGCAGGAGCGTGTCATGAGGTGTTATAACCTAATGATGAGGTTATGTTTTAATATAATTATAGTAACACAGTATAGGATGTTGTGACAATTAATGGGTAATTACTAGCTGAAGGAGCGTGTCATGAGGTGTTATAACCTAATGATGAGACTATGTATGTTTGACGATAACTAATGAACGTTTTATAAACTAGGTCTGTAAAACTTTAAATACATTTTTACTTGTTTACAATGAATTTTGTAGTAAGATAAGTAACAACTAAAATATCCAAGTTGGGAAAATCTTTGTCAGTTATTACTTTGACGTCATCTCCCTATTAAACTTACACGTTACAGTTCCCCGATTATCATAATCAGTTATCTAATATTTGCCTTCTGTAATGTTTTCCCAGTTAAATTTTTTGCGAAATACTTAAAGCTTTTTCTCACCTTAGTAAACTTTGTGTTGTTCTTATCCCTATTCACTCCACAACCCTTCATCCCACCTTAGTAAACTTTGTGTTGTTCTTATCCCTTCTCACTCCACAACCCTACATCCCACCTTAGTAAACTTTGTGTTGATCATTTCCCTACTCACTCCACGACCCTTTATCCCACCTTAGTAAACTTTGTGTTGATCCTTGCCCTACTCATTCCATGTCCTTTCGTCCCACTTTAGTATCCTTTGTGGTGTTTCTTTCCTACTTATTCCACGACCCTTCATCCCACCTTAGTAAACTTTGTGTTGATCCTTGCCCTACTCATTCCATGTCCTTTCGTCCCACTTTAGTATCCTTTGTGGTGTTTCTTTCCTACTCACTCCACGACCCTTCATCCCACCTTAGTAAACTTTGTGTTGATCCTTGCCCTACTCATTCCATGTCCTTTCGTCCCACTTTAGTATCCTTTGTGGTGTTTCTTTCCTACTTATTCCACGACCCTTCATCTAACCTTAGTAAACTTTGTGTTGATCCTTGCCCTACTCATTCCATGTAATTTCGTCCCACTTTAGTATCCTTTGTGGTGTTTCTTTCCTACTCACTCCACGACCCTTCATCCCACCTTAGTAAACTTTGTGTTGATCCTTGCCCTACTCATTCCACGACCCTTCATCCCTCCTTAGTAAACTTTGTGTTGTTCTTAACCCTATTCACTCCACAACCTTTCATCCCACCTTAGTAAACTTTGTGTTGATCCTTTCCCTACTCACTCCACGACCCTTCATCCCACCTTAGTAAACTTTGTGTTGATCCTATCCCTACTCATTCCATGTCCTTTCGTCCCACTTTAGTATCCTTTGTGGTGTTTCTTTCCTACTTATTCCACGATCCTTCATCACACCTTAGTAAACTTTGTGTTGTTTCTTTCCCTTCTCACTCCACAACCCTTCACCCCACCTTAGTAAACTTTGTGTTGATCATTTCCCTACTCACTCCACGACCCTTCATCCCACCTTAGTAAACTTTGTGTTGATCCTTGCCCTACTCATTCCATGTCCTTTCGTCCCACTTTAGTATCCTTTGTGGTGTTTCTTTCCTACTTATTCCACGACCCTTCATCCCACCTTAGTAAACTTTGTGTTGTTTCTTTCTCTTCTCACTCCACAACCCTTCATCCCACCTTTGTAAACTTTGTGTTGATCCTTTCCCTACTCATTCCATGTCCTTTCGTCCCACTTTAGTATCCTTTGTGGTGTTTCTTTCCTACATATTCCACGACCCTTCATCCCACCTTAGTAAATTTTGTGTTGATGCTTTCCCTACTCACTCCACAACCCTTCATTCCACCTTAGTAAACTTTGTGTTGATCCTTTCCCTACTCACTTCACGAACCTTCATCCCACCTTAGTAAACTTTGTGTTGTTTCTTTCCCTTCTCACTCCACAACCCTACATCCCACCTTAGTAAACTTTGTGTTGATCATTTCCCTACTCACTCCACGACCCTTCATCCCACCTTAGTAAACTTTGTGTTGATCCTTGCCCTACTCATTCCATGTCCTTTCGTCCCACTTTAGTATCCTTTGTGGTGTTTCTTTCCTACTTATTCCACGACCCTTCATCACACCTTAGTAAACTTTGTGTTGTTTCTTTCCCTTCTCACTCCACAACCCTTCATCCCACCTTAGTAAACTTTGTGTTGATCATTTCCCTACTCACTCCACGACCCTTCATCCCACCTTTGTAAACTTTGTGTTGATCCTTGCCCTACTCATTCCGTGTCCTTTCGTCCCACTTTAGTATCCTTTGTGGTGTTTCTTTCCTACTTATTCTACGACCCTTCATCACACCTTAGTAAACTTTGTGTTGTTCCTTTCCCTACTCACTCCACGACCCTTCATCCCACCTTAGTAAACTTTGTGTTGTTCCTTTCCCTACTCACTCCACGACCCTTCATCCCACCTTAGTAAACTTTGTGTTGATCCTTGCCCTACTCATTCCGTGTCCTTTCGTCCCACTTTAGTATCCTTTGTGGTGTTTCTTTCCTACTTATTCCACGACCCTTCATCACACCTTAGTAAACTTTGTGTTGTTTCTTTCCCTTCTCACTCCACAACCCTTCATCCCACCTTAGTAAACTTTGTGTTGATCATTTCCCTACTCACTCCTTGACCCTTCATCCCACCTTTGTAAACTTTGTGTTCATCCTTGCCCTACTCATTCCATGTCCTTTCGTCCCACTTTAGTATCCTTTGTGGTGTTTCTTTCCCTTCTCACTCCACAACCCTTCATCCCACCTTAGTAAACTTTGTGTTGATCATTTCCCTACTCACTCCACGACCCTTCATCCCACCTTTGTAAACTTTGTGTTGATCCTTGCCCTACTCATTCCATGTCCTTTCGTCCCACCTTAGTATCCTTTGTGGTGTTTCTTTCCTACTTATTCCACGACCCTCCATCCCACCTTAGTAAACTTTGTGTTGTTTCTTTCCCTTCTCACTCCACAACCCTTCATCCCACCTTTGTAAACTTTATGTTGATCCTTGCCCTACTCATTCCATGTCCTTTCGTCCCACCTTAGTATCCTTTGTGGTGTTTCTTTCCTACTTATTCCACGACCCTCCATCCCACCTCAGTAAACTTTGTGTTGATCATTTCCCTACTCACTCCACGACCCTTCATCCCACCTTTGTAAACTTTGTGTTGATCCTTGCCCTACTCATTCCATGTCCTTTCGTCCCACTTTAGTATCCTTTGTGGTGTTTCTTTCCTACTTATTCCACGACCCTTCATCCCACCTTAGTAAACTTTGTGTTGATCCTTGCCCTACTCATTCCATGTCCTTTCGTCCCACTTTAGTATCCTTTGCGGTGTTTCTTTCCTACTCACTCCACGACCCTTCATCCCACCTTAGTAAACTTTGTGTTGATCCTTGCCCTACTCATTCCATGTCCTTTCGTCCCACTTTAGTATCCTTTGTGGTGTTTCTTTCCTACTTATTCCACGACCCTTCATCCCACCTTAGTAAACTTTGTGTTGATCCTTGCCCTACTCATTCCATGTCCTTTCGTCCCACTTTAGTATCCTTTGTGGTGTTTCTTTCCTACTCACTCCACGACCCTTCATCCCACCTTAGTAAACTTTGTGTTGATCCTTGCCCTACTCATTCCACGACCCTTCATCCCTCCTTAGTAAACTTTGTGTTGTTCTTAACCCAATTCACTCCACAACCTTTCATCCCACCTTAGTAAACTTTGTGTTGATCCTTTCCCTACTCACTCCACGACCCTTCATCCCACCTTAGTAAACTTTGTGTTGATCCTATCCCTACTCATTCCATGTCCTTTCGTCCCACTTTAGTATCCTTTGTGGTGTTTCTTTCCTACTTATTCCACGATCCTTCATCACACCTTAGTAAACTTTGTGTTGTTTCTTTCCCTTTTCACTCCACAACCCTTCACCCCACCTTAGTAAACTTTGTGTTGATCATTTCCCTACTCACTCCACGACCCTTCATCCCACCTTAGTAAACTTTGTGTTGATCCTTGCCCTACTCATTCCATGTCCTTTCGTCCCACTTTAGTATCCTTTGTGGTGTTTCTTTCCTACTTATTCCACGACCCTTCATCCCACCTTAGTAAACTTTGTGTTGTTTCTTTCTCTTCTCACTCCACAACCCTTCATCCCACCTTTGTAAACTTTGTGTTGATCCTTTCCCTACTCATTCCATGTCCTTTCGTCCCACTTTAGTATCCTTTGTGGTGTTTCTTTCCTACATATTCCACGACCCTTCATCCCACCTTAGTAAATTTTGTGTTGATGCTTTCCCTACTCACTCCACAACCCTTCATTCCACCTTAGTAAACTTTGTGTTGATCCTTTCCCTACTCACTTCACGACCCTTCATCCCACCTTAGTAAACTTTGTGTTGTTTCTTTCCCTTCTCACTCCACAACCCTACATCCCACCTTAGTAAACTTTGTGTTGATCATTTCCCTACTCACTCCACGACCCTTCATCCCACCTTAGTAAACTTTGTGTTGATCCTTGCCCTACTCATTCCATGTCCTTTCGTCCCACTTTAGTATCCTTTGTGGTGTTTCTTTCCTACTTATTCCACGACCCTTCATCACACCTTAGTAAACTTTGTGTTGTTTCTTTCCCTTCTCACTCCACAACCCTTCATCCCACCTTAGTAAACTTTGTGTTGATCATTTCCCTACTCACTCCACGACCCTTCATCCCACCTTAGTAAACTTTGTGTTGATCCTTGCCCTACTCATTCCGTGTCCTTTCGTCCCACTTTAGTATCCTTTGTGGTGTTTCTTTCCTACTTATTCCACGACCCTTCATCACACCTTAGTAAACTTTGTGTTGTTTCTTTCCCTTCTCACTCCACAACCCTTCATCCCACCTTAGTAAACTTTGTGTTGATCATTTCCCTACTCACTCCTTGACCCTTCATCCCACCTTTGTAAACTTTGTGTTCATCCTTGCCCTACTCATTCCATGTCCTTTCGTCCCACTTTAGTATCCTTTGTGGTGTTTCTTTCCCTTCTCACTCCACAACCCTTCATCCCACCTTAGTAAACTTTGTGTTGATCATTTCCCTACTCACTCCACGACCCTTCATCCCACCTTTGTAAACTTTGTGTTGATCCTTGCCCTACTCATTCCATGTCCATTCGTCCCACCTTAGTATCCTTTGTGGTGTTTCTTTCCTACTTATTCCACGACCCTCCATCCCACCTTAGTAAACTTTGTGTTGTTTCTTTCCCTTCTCACTCCACAACCCTTCATCCCACCTTTGTAAACTTTATGTTGATCCTTGCCCTACTCATTCCATGTCCTTTCGTCCCACCTTAGTATCCTTTGTGGTGTTTCTTTCCTACTTATTCCACGACCCTCCATCCCACCTCAGTAAACTTTGTGTTGATCATTTCCCTACTCACTCCACGACCCTTCATCCCACCTTTGTAAACTTTGTGTTGATCCTTGCCCTACTCATTCCATGTCCTTTCGTCCCACCTTAGTATCCTTTGTGGTGTTTCTTTCCTACTTATTCAACGACCCTCCATCCCACCTTAGTAAACTTTGTGTTGTTTCTTTCCCTTCTCACTCCACAACCCTTCATCCCACCTTTCCCTTCAACACACACACACACACACACACACACACACACACACACACACACACACACACACACACACACACACACACACACACACACACACACACACACACACACACACACACACACACACACACACACACACACACACACACACACACACACACACACACACACACACACACACACACACACACACACACACACACACACACACACACACACACACACACACACACACACACACACACACACACACACACACACACACACACACACACACACACACACACACACACACACACACACACACACACACACACACACACACACACACACACACACACACACACACACACACACACACACACACACACACACACACACACACACACACACACACACACACACACACACACACACACACACACACACACACACACACACACACACACACACACACACACACACACACACACACACACACACACACACACACACACACACCACACACACACACACACACACACACACACACACACACACACACACACACACACACACACACACACACACACACACACACACACACACACACACACACACACACACACACACACACACACACACACACACACACACACACACACACACACACACACACACACACACACACACACACACACACACACACACACACACACACACACACACACACACACACACACACACACACACACACACACACACACACACACACACACACACACACACACACACACACACACACACACACACACACACACACACACACACACACACACACACACACACACACACACACACACACACACACACACACACACACACACACACACACACACACACACACACACACACACACACACACACACACACACACACACACACACACACACACACACACACACACACACACACACACACACACACACACACACACACACACACACACACACACACACACACACACACACACACACACACACACACACACACACACACACACACACACACACACACACACACACACACACACACACACACACACACACACACACACACACACACACACACACACACACACACACACACACACACACACACACACACACACACACACACACACACACACACACACACACACACACACACACACACACACACACACACACACACACACACACACACACACACACACACACACACACACACACACACACACACACACACACACACACACACACACACACACACACACACACACACACACACACACACACACACACACACACACACACACACACACACACACACACACACACACACACACACACACACACACACACACACACACACACACACACACACACACACACACACACACACACACACACACACACACACACACACACACACACACACACACACACACACACACACACACACACACACACACACACACACACACACACACACACACACACACACACACACACACACACACACACACACACACACACACACACACACACACACACACACACACACACACACACACACACACACACACACACACACACACACACACACACACACACACACACACACACACACACACACACACACACACACACACACACACACACACACACACACACACACACACACACACACACACACACACACACACACACACACACACACACACACACACACACACACACACACACACACACACACACACACACACACACACACACACACACACACACACACACACACACACACACACACACACACACACACACACACACACACACACACACACACACACACACACACACACACACACACACACACACACACACACACACACACACACACACACACACACACACACACACACACACACACACACACACACACACACACACACACACACACACAATGACGTGAATATATATATATCACGAGCGTTAGCTTACACACATACAGTTGAAGTTAATAAAGCTAAAAAGCTATTTTTAAATATATCAGGTAACGGGCCGTGTGCTTGACAGCAGTACGGAGCCTCTACGCCTCAAATATAAACTGCACTGCTCATTAACTTTGAACTTAATGTAATTAAAATTACTACAAAAACTGTAAAACTAAATTTTCTGTATTGATTACTTTTTTAGTATACGGTTTAGATGGCCTAATTGATTTATTCCTATCAATCTGCCAACCTTAATGTTATGACGGGAGTAAGGAATGCAAATAGAAGCTGGATCCCCCACTCCAAACTAGGTTGAAAGAAAGTCCAGTGACATGCAGCAAGCGCTGCCAGCAGTAACAGCATCCGAGTCTGTAGTAACGTTAACTTAGTGAGCGGTGTTAACAAGGTGTTCTTTTATATTTCATCTCTATATACTGAGTGCAAAATTCTGCCGCTCTTCTGATATTCGTCCATTTTTATCCAGAATTTCTAGCGTGAGTTTATGTTAGGTTAGTTCAAGTAATAACAGTTATATCTCATACTTTCCAAGTCAGAAATTAGTTCAAGGTTGAGACGATGCTTCATTGTTGTCTTTGCGCGGTCAGGACAAGAATTCAATGCAACAATTAGCTTCTCGATTGTACAAACTCTTAATGTTATGGATTATAATATATATTTTACTTACGAAAATTGCTTTAAAATTTTTCCTATAACAGCAATAATTTAACTAGAATTTAATTTATTAATATAATAATTTAAAACTATAATTGAACTAGAATTAAAGTAGAATTTTATAAAATAAAAAGGAAAACATGTATAAAACAAAACTAATAATTTATTTACTATAGCAAAACTGAAATTTTCTAAAAATCGTGTTATATCCAGTTCTTCAGATTCACTTTATTAACGTTCGTGGTAAACGAACTTAAAATAATTATACTAGGAAAGGAACAAGAAATATTCAGAGTAAGTAGAACTGTTTAGAGTCATAGTGAAAACATATTAAAAATTTCATTGTATTATTTTATAAGATAAATCTCATGTTATCGCTAAGGGCCGTAATTTCATAAAGGATCAATATAAATTTATTAGTTTTGAATTAGACAATTTTCTCTCATAACACTAGGACCTTTTATAGATCATATTATATCCAGTTATATAGAACATAGTTATAATAGGAGAGAAACGAGAAAAATTAAGATCAGGTAAATCTAATGTAAGCAACTGCATTATAATAATAGCAATTTCAGTTCATTAAATTATTTTAGATGGTAACGTGCATGGTAACACCGGAAGACCATATTTCATAAAGTATCAACTTTTATTACTTCTGAAGTAGATAGACTACTCTCGTAACACTAAACGTTTGAAAAATCATGTTAAATTTAGTAACCTACATTCACAGTTATACCACATGTGGCAAACGAGTTTAATACTGATTATAAAAGATAAGAATTACAATTATAAGAAATAAGTACTTTTATTAGGAGCCATAATATAAAAACAATAACAGTTTCAGTTCATTATATTATTTCTAGTGACCAAAAAAGACATTTCACAAACAATCTACATAAATATTTTAGCTCTGAAATAGATAATTTACTCTTGTATCGCTAGAATCTTTCGAAATCATGTTAAAATCAGTTTTTTGCAATCACAGTATTAACACATGTCAAACGAGAACAATAATCATTAAAAAAGTTAAAAATTAGAAATATCACAAATAAACATTTTTAGTATAAGACGTAATATAAAAACAATAATAGAGTCAGTTCATTATATTATTTCTTAGTGACCCAAAAGGACATTTCACAAACGATCAACATAGATATTTTAGTTCTGAAATAGATCATTTACTCTTGCATCTTTAGAACCTTTCAAAATCATGTTAAGTTCAGTTTTTTGCATTCACAGTATAGGACAAGTAGCAAACGAGTTTAATACTCATTATAAAAAGTAAGGATTAGAATTATAACAAATTAGTATTTTTATTAGCAGTCATAATATAAAAACAATAATACAATCAGTTCATTATATTATTTCTTCGTGACCTTATTACACTTATTGTGTAAGTGAGGTACACACTCTCCGATGTTTAGTTTTACAATTATTACACTTATTGTGTAAGTGAGGTACACACTCTCCGATGTTTAGTTTTACAATTATTACACTTATTGTGTAAGTGAGGTACACACTCTCCGATGTTTAGTTTTACAATTATTACACTTATTGTGTAAGTGAGTTACACACTCTCCGATGTTTAGTTTTACAATTATTACACCTATTGTGTATGTGAGTTACACACTCTCCGATGTTTAGTTTTACAATTATTACACTTATTGTGTAAGTGAGTTCCACACTCTCCGATGTTTAGTTTTACAATTATTACACTTATTGTGTATGTGAGTTACACACTCTCCGATGTTTAGTTTTACAATTATTACACCTATTGTGTATGTGAGTTACACACTCTCCGATGTTTAGTTTTACAATTATTACACCTATTGTGTATGTGAGTTACACACTCTCCGATGTTTAGTTTTACAATTATTACACCTATTGTATAAGTGAGGTACACACTCTCCGATGTTTAGTTTTACAATTATTACACTTATTGTGTAAGTGAGGTACACACTCTCCGATGTTTAGTTTTACAATTATTACACTTATTGTGTAAGTGAGGTACACACTCTCCGATGTTTAGTTTTACAATTATTACACTTATTGTGTAAGTGAGTTACACACTCTCCGATGTTTAGTTTTACAATTATTACACCTATTGTGTATGTGAGTTACACACTCTCCGATGTTTAGTTTTACAATTATTACACTTATTGTGTAAGTGAGTTCCACACTCTCCGATGTTTAGTTTTACAATTATTACACTTATTGTGTATGTGAGTTACACACTCTCCGATGTTTAGTTTTACAATTATTACACCTATTGTGTATGTGAGTTACACACTCTCCGATGTTTAGTTTTACAATTATTACACCTATTGTGTATGTGAGTTACACACTCTCCGATGTTTAGTTTTACAATTATTACACCTATTGTGTATGTGAGTTACACACTCTCCGATGTTTAGTTTTACAATTATTACACCTATTGTGTATGTGAGTTACACACTCTCCGATGTTTAGTTTTACAATTATTACACCTATTGTGTATGTGAGTTACACACTCTCCGATGTTTAGTTTTACAATTATTACACTTATTGTGTAAGTGAGTTCCACACTCTCCGATGTTTAGTTTCACAATTATTACACTTATTGTGTAAGTGAGGTACACACTCTCCGATGTTTAGTTTTACAATTATTACACTTATTGTGTAAGTGAGTTACACACTCTCCGATGTTTAGTTTTACAATTATTACACCTATTGTGTATGTGAGTTACACACTCTCCGATGTTTAGTTTTACAATTATTACACTTATTGTGTAAGTGAGTTCCACACTCTCCGATGTTTAGTTTTAAAATTATTACACTTATTGTGTAAGTGAGTTAAACACTCTCCGATGTTTAGTTTTACAATTATTACACTTATTGTGTAAGTGAGTTACACACTCTCCGATGTTTAGTTTTACAATTATTACACTTATTGTGTAAGTGAGTTAAACACTCTCCGATGTTTAGTTTTACAATTATTACACTTATTGTGTAAGTGAGTTAAACACTCTCCGATGTTTAGTTTTACAATTATTACACTTATTGTGTAAGTGAGTTAAACACTCTCCGATGTTTAGTTTTACAATTATTACACTTATTGTGTAAGTGAGTTAAACACTCTCCGATGTTTAGTTTTACAATTATTACACTTATTGTGTAAGTGAGTTAAACACTCTCCGATGTTTAGTTTTACAATTATTACACTTATTGTGTAAGTGAGTTAAACACTCTCCGATGTTTAGTTTTACAATTATTACACTTATTGTGTAAGTGAGTTACACACTCTCCGATGTTTAGTTTTACAATTATTACACTTATTGTGTAAGTGAGTTAAACACTCTCCGATGTTTAGTTTTACAATTATTACACTTATTGTGTAAGTGAGTTAAACACTCTCCGATGTTTAGTTTTACAATTATTACACTTATTGTGTAAGTGAGTTACACACTCTCCGATGTTTAGTTTTACAATTATTACACTTATTGTGTAAGTGAGTTACACACTCTCCGATGTTTAGTTTTACAATTATTACACTTATTGTGTAAGTGAGTTACACACTCTCCGATGTTTAGTTTTACAATTATTACACTTATTGTGTAAGTGAGTTACACACTCTCCGATGTTTAGTTTTACAATTATTACACTTATTGTGTAAGTGAGTTACACACTCTCCGATGTTTAGTTTTACAATTATTACACTTATTGTGTAAGTGAGTTACACACTCTCCGATGTTTAGTTTTAAAATTATTACACTTATTGTGTAAGTGAGATACACACTCTCCGATGTTTAGTTTTACAATTATTACACTTATTGTGTAAGTGAGTTACACACTCTCCGATGTTTAGTTTTAAAATTATTACACTTATTGTGTAAGTGAGTTACACACTCTCCGATGTTTAGTTTTACAATTATTACACTTATTGTGTAAGTGAGTTACACACTCTCCCCGATGTTTAGTTTTAAAATTATTACACTTATTGTGTAAGTGAGTTACACACTCTCCGATGTTTAGTTTTACAATTATTACACTTATTGTGTAAGTGAGTTACACACTCTCCGATGTTTAGTTTTAAAATTATTACACTTATTGTGTAAGTGAGTTACACACTCTCCGATGTTTAGTTTTACAATTATTATACTTATTGTGTAAGTGAGTTACACAATCTCCGATGTTTAGTTTTACAATTATTACACTTATTGTGTAAGTGAGTTACACACTCTCCGATGTTTAGTTTTACAATTATTACACTTATTGTGTAAGTGAGTTACACACTCTCCGATGTTTAGTTTTAAAATTATTACACTTATTGTGTAAGTGAGTTACACACTCTCCGATGTTTAGTTTTACAATTATTACACTTATTGTGTAAGTGAGTTACACACTCTCCGATGTTTAGTTTTACAATTATTACACTTATTGTGTAAGTGAGTTACACACTCTCCGATGTTTAGTTTTACAATTATTACACTTATTGTGTAAGTGAGTTACACACTCTCCGATGTTTAGTTTTACAATTATTACACTTATTGTGTAAGTGAGTTACACACTCTCCGATGTTTAGCTTTATAATTATTACACCTATTGTATAAGTGAGTTACACAATCTCCGATGTTTAGTTTCACAATTATTACACTTATTGTGTAAGTGAGTTACACACTCTCCGATGTTTAGTTTCACAATTATTAAACTTATTGTGTAAGTGAGTTACACACTCTCCGATGTTTAGTTTTACAATTATTACACCTATTGTATAAGTGAGTTACACAATCTCCGATGTTTAGTTTCACAATTATTACACTTATTGTGTAAGTGAGGTACACACTCTCCGATGTTTAGTTTTACAATTATTACACTTATTGTGTAAGTGAGTTCCACACTCTCCGATGTTTAGTTTTACAATTATTACACTTATTGTGTAAGTGAGTTACACATTCTCCGATGTTTAGTTTTACAATTATTACACTTATTGTGTAAGTGAGTTACACACTCTCCGATGTTTAGTTTTACAATTATTACACTTATTGTGTAAGTGAGTTACACACTCTCCGATGTTTAGTTTTACAATTATTACACTTATTGTGTAAGTGAGTTACACACTCTCCGATGTTTAGTTTTACAATTATTACACTTATTGTGTAAGTGAGTTACACACTCTCCGATGTTTAGTTTTACAATTATTACACTTATTGTGTATGTCAGTTACACACTCTCCGATGTTTAGTTTTACAATTATTACACTTATTGTGTATGTGAGTTACACACTCTCCGATGTTTAGTTTTACAATTATTACACTTATTGTGTAAGTGAGTTACACACTCTCCGATGTTTAGTTTTACAATTATTACACCTATTGTGTATGTGAGTTACACACTCTCCGATGTTTAGTTTTACAATTATTACACTTATTGTGTAAGTGAGTTACACACTCTCCGATGTTTAGTTTTACAATTATTACACTTATTGTGTAAGTGAGTTACACATTCTCCGATGTTTAGTTTTACAATTATTACACTTATTGTGTAAGTGAGTTACACACTCTCCGATGTTTAGTTTTACAATTATTACACTTATTGTGTAAGTGAGTTACACACTCTCCGATGTTTAGTTTTACAATTATTACACTTATTGTGTAAGTGAGTTACACACTCTCCGATGTTTAGTTTTACAATTATTACACCTATTGTGTATGTGAGTTACACACTCTCCGATGTTTAGTTTTACAATTATTACACTTATTGTGTAAGTGAGTTACACACTCTCCGATGTTTAGTTTTACAATTATTACACCTATTGTGTAGTACACCATCTATATTTATTTGCAGTAAAACTTCTCTGTTACTAGTAATACAGAAACATAAGATCATCTCGTGGGCAGATTCTACTTGAGGTAGAGCAACTCTCTATCGTAGCTATAAATAGGTTTCTACCCGTACACCATCTATATTTATTTGTAGTAAAACTTTCCTGTTACTAGTAATACAGAAACATAAGATCATCTCGTGGACAGATTCTACCTGAGGTAGAGAAACTCTCTACGTAGCTATAAATAGGTTTCTACCCGTACACCATCTATATTTATTTGCAGTAAAACGTCTCTGTTACTAGTAATACAGAAACATAAGATCATCTCGTGGACAGATTCTACTTGAGGTAGAGCAACTCTCTATCGTAGCTATAAATAGGTTTCTACCCGTACACCATCTATATTTATTTGCAGTAAAACTTCTCTGTTACTAGTAATACAGAAACAAAAGATCATCTCGTGGACAGATTCTACTTGAGGTAGAGCAACTCTCTATCGTAGCTATAAATAGGTTTCTACCCGTACACAATCTATATTTATTTGCAGTAAAACTTCTCTGTTACTAGTAATACAGAAACATAAGATCATCTCGTGGACAGGTTCTACTTGAGGTAGAGCAACTCTCTATCGTAGCTATAAATAGGTTTCTACCCGTATACCATCTATATTTATTTGCAGTAAAACTTCTCTGTTACTAGTAATACAGAAACATAAGATCATCTCTTGGGCAGATTCTACTTGAGGTAGAGCAACTCTCTACGTAGCTATAAATAGGTTTCTACCCGTACACCATCTATATTTATTTGCAGTAAAACTTCTCTGTTACTAGTAATACAGAAACATAAGATCATCTCGTGGACAGATTCTACTTGAGGTAGAGCAACTCTCTATCGTAGCTATAAATAGGTTTCTACCCGTACACAATCTATATTTATTTGCAGTAAAACTGCTCTGTTACTAGTAATACAGAAACATAGGATCATCTCGTGGACACATTCTACTTGAGGTAGAGCAACTCTCTATCGTAGCTATAAATAGGTTTCTACCCGTACACTATCTATATTTATTTGCAGTAAAACTTCTCTGTTACTAGTAATACAGAAACATATGATCATCTCGTGGACAGGTTCTACTTGAGGTAGAGCAACTCTCTATCGTAGCTATAAATAGGTTTCTACCCGTACACCATCTATATTTATTTGCAGTAAAACTTCTCTGTTACTATTAATACAGAAACATAAGATCATCTCGTGGACATATTCTACTTGAGGTAGAGCAACTCTCTATCGTAGCGATAAATAGGTTTCTACCCGTACACCATCTATATTTATTTGCAGTAATACTTATCTGTTACTAGTAATACAGAAACATAAGATCATCTCGTGGACAGATTCTACTTGAGGTAGAGCAACTCTCTATCGTAGCTATAAATAGGTTTCTACCCGTACACCATCTATATTTATTTGCAGTAAAACTTCTCTGTTACTAGTAATACAGAAACATAAGATCATCTCGTAGACAGATTCTACTTGAGGTAGAGCAACTCTCTATCGTAGCTATAAATAGGTTTCTACCCGTACACCATCTATATTTATTTGCAGTAATACTTCTCTGTTACTAGTAATACAGAAACATAAGATCATCTCGTGGACAGATTCTACTTGAGGTAGAGCAACTCTCTATCGTAGCTATAAATAGGTTTCTACCCGTACACAATCTATATTTATTTGCAGTAAAACTGCTCTGTTACTAGTAATACAGAAACATAGGATCATCTCGTGGACACATTCTACTTGAGGTAGAGCAACTCTCTATCGTAGCTATAAATAGGTTTCTACCCGTACACTATCTATATTTATTTGCAGTAAAACTTCTCTGTTACTAGTAATACAGAAACATAAGATCATCTCGTGGACAGGTTCTACTTGAGGTAGAACAACTCTCTATCGTAGCTATAAATAGGTTTCTACCCGTACACCATCTATATTTATTTGCAGTAAAACTTCTCTGTTACTATTAATACAGAAACATAAGATCATCTCGTGGCCATATTCTACTTGAGGTAGAGCAACTCTCTATCGTCGCTATAAATAGGTTTCTACCCGTACACCATCTATATTTATTTGCAGTAAAACTTCTCTGTTACTAGTAATACAGAAACATAAGATCATCTCGTGGGCAGATTCTACTTGAGGTAGAGCAACTCTCTATCGTAGCTATAAATAGGTTTCTACCCGTACACCATCTATATTTATTTGCAGTAATACTTATCTGTTACTAGTAATACAGAAACATAAGATCATCTCGTGGACAGATTCTACTTGAGGTAGAGCAACTCTCTATCGTAGCTATAAATAGGTTTCTACCCGTACACCATCTATATTTATTTGCAGTAAAACTTCTCTGTTACTAGTAATACAGAAACATAGGATCATCTCGTAGACAGATTCTACTTGAGGTAGAGCAACTCTCTATCGTAGCTATAAATAGGTTTCTACCCGTACACCATCTATATTTATTTGCAGTAATACTTCTCTGTTACTAGTAATACAGAAACATAAGATCATCTCGTGGACAGATTCTACTTGAGGTAGAGCAACTCTCTATTGTAGCTATAAATAGGTTTCTACCCGCACACCATCTATATTTATTTGCAGTAAAACTTCTCTGTTACTAGTAATACAGAAACATAAGATCATCTCGTGGACAGATTCTACTTGAGGTAGAGCAACTCTCTACGTAGCTATAAATAGGTTTCTACCCGTACACCATCTATATTTATTTGCAGTAAAACTTCTCTGTTACTAGTAATACAGAAACATAAGATCATCTCGTGGACAGATTCTACTTGAGGTAGAGCAACTCTCTACGTAGCTATAAATAGGTTTCTACCCGTACACCGTCTATATTTATTTGCAGTAAAACTTCTCTGTTACTAGTAATACAGAAACATAAGATCATCTCGTGGACAGATTCTACTTGAGGTAGAGCAACTCTCTATCGTAGCTATAAATAGGTTTCTACCCGTACACCGTCTATATTTATTTGCAGTAAAACTTCTCTGTTACTAGTAATACAGAAACATAGGATCATCTCGAGGACAATTTCTACTTGAGGTAGAGCAACTCTCTATCGTAGCTATAAATAGGTTTCTACCCGTACACCATCTATATTTATTTGCAGTAAAACTTCTCTGTTACTAGTAATACAGAAACATAAGATCATCTCGTGGACAGATTCTACTTGAGGTAGAGCAACTCCCTGTCGTAGCTATAAATAGGTTTCTACCCGTACACCGTCTATATTTATTTGCAGTAAAACGTCTCTGTTACTAGTAATACAGAAACATAAGATCATCTCGTGGACAGATTCTACTTGAGGTACAGCAACTCTCTATCGTAGCTATAAATATGTTTCTACCTGTACACCATCTATATTTATTTGCAGTAAAATATCTCTGTTACTAGTAATACAGAAACATAAGATCATCTCGTGGACAGATTCTACTTGAGGTAGAGCGACTCTCTATCGTACCTATAAATAGGTTTCTACCCGTCCACAATCTATATTTATTTGCAGTAAAACTTCTCTGTTACTAGTAATACAGAAACATAAGATCATCTCGTGAACAGATTCTACTTGAGGTAGAGCATCTCTCTATCGTAGCTATAAATAGGTTTCTACCCGTACACCATCTATATTTATTTGCAGTAAAACTTCTCTGTTACTAGTAATACAGAAACATAAGATCATCTCGTGGGCAGATTCTACTTGAGGTAGAGCAACTCTCTATCGTAGCTATAAATAGGTTTCTACCGGTACACCGTCCATATTTATTTGCAGTAAAACTTCTCTGTTACTAGTAATACAGAAACATAAGATCATCTCGTGGACAGATTCTACTTGAGGTACAGCAACTCTCTATCGTAGCTATAAATATGTTTCTACCTGTACACCATCTATATTTATTTGCAGTAAAACATCTGTGTTACTAGTAATACAGAAACATAAGATCATCTCGTGGACAGATTCTACTTGAGGTAGAGCAACTCTCTACGTACCTATAAATAGGTTTCTACCCGTACACCATCTATATTTATTTGCAGTAAAACTTCTCTGTTACTAGTAATACAGAAACATAAGATCATCTCGTGGACAGATTCTACTTGAGGTAGAGCAACTCTTTACGTAACTATAAATAGGTTTCTACTCGTACACCATCTATATTTATTTGCAGTAAAACTTCTCTGTTACTAGTAATACAGAAACAAAAGATCATCTCGTGGACAGATTCTACTTGAGGTAGAGCAACTCTCTATCGTAGCTATAAATAGGTTTCTACCCGTACACAATCTATATTTATTTGCAGTAAAACTTCTCTGTTACTAGTAATACAGAAACATAAGATCATCTCGTGGACAGGTTCTACTTGAGGTAGAGCAACTCTCTATCGTAGCTATAAATAGGTTTCTACCCGTACACCATCTATATTTATTTGCAGTAAAACTTCTCTGTTACTAGTAATACAGAAACATAAGATCATCTCTTGGGCAGATTCTACTTGAGGTAGAGCAACTCTCTACGTAGCTATAAATAGGTTTCTACCCGTACACCATCTATATTTATTTGCAGTAAAACTTCTCTGTTACTAGTAATACAGAAACATAAGATCATCTCGTGGACAGATTCTACTTGAGGTAGAGCATCTCTCTATCGTAGCTATAAATAGGTTTCTACCCGTACACAATCTATATTTATTTGCAGTAAAACTGCTCTGTTACTAGTAATACAGAAACATAGGATCATCTCGTGGACACATTCTACTTGAGGTAGAGCAACTCTCTATCGTAGCTATAAATAGGTTTCTACCCGTACACTATCTATATTTATTTGCAGTAAAACTTCTCTGTTACTAGTAATACAGAAACATAAGATCATCTCGTGGACAGGTTTTACTTGAGGTAGAGCAACTCTCTATCGTAGCTATAAATAGGTTTCTACCCGTACACCATCTATATATATTTGCAGTAAAACTTCTCTGTTACTAGTAATACAGAAACATAAGATCATCTCGTGGACAGATTCTACTTGAGGTAGAGCAACTCTCTATCGTAGCTATAAATAGGTTTCTACCCGTACACCATCTATATTTATTTGCAGTAAAACTTCTCTGTTACTAGTAATACAGAAACATAAGATCATCTCGTGGACAGATTCTACTTGAGGTAGAGCAACTCCCTGTCGTAGCTATAAATAGGTTTCTACCCGTACACCGTCTATATTTATTTGCAGTAAAACGTCTCTGTTACTAGTAATACAGAAACATAAGATCATCTCGTGGACAGATTCTACTTGAGGTACAGCAACTCTCTATCGTAGCTTTAAATATGTTTCTACCTGTACACCATCTATATGTATTTGCAGTAAAACATCTCTGTTACTAGTAATACAGAAACATAAGATCATCTCGTGGACAGATTCTACTTGAGGTAGAGCAACTCTCTATCGTACCTATAAATAGGTTTCTACCCGTACACCATCTATATTTATTTGCAGTAAACCTTCTCTGTTACTAGTAATTCAGAAACATAAGATCATCTCGTGGACAGATTCTACTTGAGGTAGAGCAACTCTCTATCGTAGCTATAAATAGGTTTCTACCCGTCCACAATCTATATTTATTTGCAGTAAAACTTCTCTGTTACTAGTAATACAGAAACATAAGATCATCTCGTGAACAGATTCTACTTGAGGTAGAGCATCTCTCTATCGTAGCTATAAATAGGTTTCTACCCGTACACCATCTATATTTATTTGCAGTAAAACTTCTCTGTTACTAGTAATACAGAAACATAAGATCATCTCGTGGGCAGATTCTACTTGAGGTAGAGCAACTCTCTATCGTAGCTATAAATAGGTTTCTACCGGTACACCGTCCATATTTATTTGCAGTAAAACTTCTCTGTTACTAGTAATGCAGAAACATAAGATCATCTCGTGGACAGATTCTACTTGAGGTACAGCAACTCTCTATCGTAGCTATAAATATGTTTCTACCTGTACACCATCTATATTTATTTGCAGTAAAACATCTGTGTTACTAGTAATACAGAAACATAAGATCATCTCGTGGACAGATTCTACTTGAGGTAGAGCAACTCTCTACGTACCTATAAATAGGTTTCTACCCGTACACCATCTATATTTATTTGCAGTAAAACTTCTCTGTTACTAGTAATACAGAAACATAAGATCATCTCGTGGACAGATTCTACTTGAGGTAGAGCAACTCTTTACGTAACTATAAATAGGTTTCTACTCGTACACCATCTATATTTATTTGCAGTAAAACTTCTCTGTTACTAGTAATACAGAAACAAAAGATCATCTCGTGGACAGATTCTACTTGAGGTAGAGCAACTCTCTATCGTAGCTATAAATAGGTTTCTACCCGTACACAATCTATATTTATTTGCAGTAAAACTTCTCTGTTACTAGTAATACAGAAACATAAGATCATCTCGTGGACAGATTCTACTTGAGGTAGAGCAACTCTTTACGTAACTATAAATAGGTTTCTACTCGTACACCATCTATATTTATTTGCAGTAAAACTTCTCTGTTACTAGTAATACAGAAACAAAAGATCATCTCGTGGACAGATTCTACTTGAGGTAGAGCAACTCTCTATCGTAGCTATAAATAGGTTTCTACCCGTACACAATCTATATTTATTTGCAGTAAAACTTCTCTGTTACTAGTAATACAGAAACATAAGATCATCTCGTGGACAGGTTCTACTTGAGGTAGAGCAACTCTCTATCGTAGCTATAAATAGGTTTCTACCCGTACACCATCTATATTTATTTGCAGTAAAACTTCTCTGTTACTAGTAATACAGAAACATAAGATCATCTCTTGGGCAGATTCTACTTGAGGTAGAGCAACTCTCTACGTAGCTATAAATAGGTTTCTACCCGTACACCATCTATATTTATTTGCAGTAAAACTTCTCTGTTACTAGTAATACAGAAACATAAGATCATCTCGTGGACAGATTCTACTTGAGGTAGAGCAACTCTCTATCGTAGCTATAAATAGGTTTCTACCCGTACACAATCTATATTTATTTGCAGTAAAACTGCTCTGTTACTAGTAATACAGAAACATAGGATCATCTCGTGAACACATTCTACTTGAGGTAGAGCAACTCTCTATCGTAGCTATAAATAGGTTTCTACCCGTACACTATCTATATTTATTTGCAGTAAAACTTCTCTGTTACTAGTAATACAGAAACATAAGATCATCTCGTGGACAGGTTTTACTTGAGGTAGAACAACTCTCTATCGTAGCTATACATAGGTTTCTACCCGTACACCATCTATATTTATTTGCAGTAAAACGTCTCTGTTACTATTAATACAGAAACATAAGATCATCTCGTGGACATATTCTACTTGAGGTAGAGCAACTCTCTATCGTGCTATAAATAGGTTTCTACCCGTACACCATCTATATTTATTTGCAGTAAACCTTCTCTGTTACTAGTAATACAGAAACATAAGATCATCTCGTGGACAGATTCTACTTGAGGTAGAGCAACTCTCTATCGTAGCTATAATGAGGTTTCTACCCGTACACCATCTATATTTATTTGCAGTAATACTTATCTGTTACTAGTAATACAGAAACATAAGATCATCTCGTGGACAGATTCTACTTGAGGTAGAGCAACTCTCTATCGTAGCTATAAATAGGTTTCTACCCGTACACCGTCTATATTTATTTGCAGTAAAACTTCTCTGTTACTAGTAATACAGAAACATAAGATCATCTCGTGGACAGATTCTACTTGAGGTAGAGCAACTCTCTATCGTAGCTATAAATAGGTTTCTACCCGTACACCATCTATATTTATTTGCAGTAAAACGTCTCTGTTACTAGTAATACAGAAACATAAGATCATCTCGTAGACAGATTCTACTTGAGGTAGAGCAACTCTCTATCGTAGCTATAAATAGGTTTCTTCCCGTACACCATCTATATTTATTTGCAGTAATACTTCTCTGTAACTAGTAATACAGAAACATAAGATCATCTCGTGGACAGATTCTACTTGAGGTAGAGCAACTCTCTATCGTAGCTATAAATAGGTTTCTACCCGTACACCATCTATATTTATTGGCAGTAAACCTTCTCTGTTACTAGTAATACAGAAACATAAGATCATCTCGTGGACAGATTCTACTTGAGGTAGAGCAACTCTCTATTGTAGCTATAAATAGGTTTCTACCCGTACACCATCTATATTTATTTGCAGTAAAACTTCTCTGTTACTAGTAATACAGATACATACGATCATCTCGTGGACAGATTCTACTTGAGGTAGAGCAACTCTCTACGTACCTATAAAAAGGTTTCTACCCGTACACCATCTATATTTATTTGCAGTAAACCTTCTCTGTTACTAGTAATTCAGAAACATAAGATCATCTCGTGGACAGATTCTACTTGAAGTAAAGCAACTCTCTATCGTAGCTATAAATAGGTTTCTACCCGTACACCGTCTATATTTATTTGCAGTAAAACTTCTCTGTTACTAGTAATACAGAAACATAAGATCATCTCGTGGACAGATTCTACTTGAGGTAGAGCAACTCTCTATCGTAGCTATAAATAGGTTTCTACCCGTACACCATCTATATTTATTTGCAGTAAAACGTCTCTGTTACTAGTAATACAGAAACATAAGATCATCTCATGGACAGATTCTACTTGAGGTAGAGTAACTCTCTACGTAACTATAAATAGGTTTCTACCCGTACACCATCTATATTTATTTGCAGTAAAACTTCTCTGTTACTAGTAATACAGAAACATAAGATCATCTCGTGGACAGATTCTACATGAGGTACAGCAACTCTCTATCGTAGCTATAAATAGGTTTCTACCCGTACACCGTCTATATTTATTTGCAGTAAAACTTCTCTGTTACTAGTAATACAGAAACATAAGATCATCTCGTGGACAGATTCTACTTGAGGTAGAGCAACTCTCTATCGTAGCTATAAATAGGTTTCTACCCGTACACCGTCTTTAATTATTTGTAGTAAAACTTCTCTGTTACTAGTAATACAGAAACATAAGATCATCTCGTGGACAGATTCTACTTGAGGTAGAGCAACTCTCTATCGTAGCTATAAATAGGTTTCTACCCGTACACCATCTATATTTATTTGCAGTAAACCTTCTCTGTTACTAGTAATTCAGAAACATAAGATCATCTCGTGGACAGATTCTACTTGAGGTAGAGCAACTCTCTATCGTAGCTATAAATAGGTTTCTACCCGTACACCATCTATATTTATTTGCAGTAAAACTTCTCTGTTACTAGTAATACAGAAACATAAGATCATCTCGTGGACAGATTCTACTTGAGGTAGAGCAACTCTCTACGTACCTATAAATAGGTTTCTACCCGTACACCATCTATATTTATTTGCAGTAAACCTTCTCTGTTACTAGTAATACAGAAGCATAAGATCATCTCGTGGACAGATTCTACTTGAGGTAGAGCAACTCTCTATCGTAGCTATAAATAGGTTTCTACCCGTACACCATCTTTATTTATTTGCAGTAAAACTTCTCTGTTACTAGTAATACAGAAACATAAGATCATCTCGTGGACAGATTCTACTAGGTGTAGAGCAACTCTCTTTTGTAGCTATAAATAGGTTTCTACCCGTACACCATCTATATTTATTTGTAGTAAAACTTCTCTGTTACTAGTAATACAGATACATAAGATCATCTCGTGGACAGATTCTACTTGAGGTAGAGCAACTCTCTACGTACCTATAAATAGGTTTCTACCCGTACACCATCTGTATTTATTTGCAGTAAACCTTCTCTGTTACTAGTAATTCAGAAACATAAGATCATCTCGTGGACAGATTCTACTTGAGGTAAAGCAACTCTCTATCGTAGCTATAAATAGGATTCTACCCGTACACCATCTATATTTATTTGCAGTAAAACTTCTCTGTTACTAGTAATACAGAAACATAGGATCATCTCGTGGACACATTCTACTTGAGGTAGAGCAACTCTCTATCGTAGCTATAAATAGGTTTCTACCCGTACACTATCTATATTTATTTGCAGTAAAACTTCTCTGTTACTAGTAATACAGAAACATAAGATCATCTCGTGGACAGGTTTTACTTGAGGTAGAACAACTCTCTATCGTAGCTATAAATAGGTTTCTACCCGTACACCATCTATATTTATTTGCAGTAAAACTTCTCTGTTACTATTAATACAGAAACATAAGATCATCTCGTGGACATATTCCACTTGAGGTAGAGCAACTCTCTATCGTAGCTATAAATAGGTTTCTACCCGTACACCATCTATATTTATTTGCAGTAAAACTTCTCTGTTACTAGTAATACAGAAACATAAGATCATCTCGTGGACAGATTCTACTTGAGGTAGAGCAACTCTCTATCGTAGCTATAATGAGGTTTCTACCCGTACACCATCTATATTTATTTGCAGTAATACTTATCTGTTACTAGTAATACAGAAACATAAGATCATCTCGTGGACAGATTCTACTTGAGGTAGAGCAACTCTCTATCGTAGCTATAAATAGGTTTCTACCCGTACACCGTCTATATTTATTTGCAGTAAAACGTCTCTGTTACTAGTAATACAGAAACATAAGATCATCTCATGGACAGATTCTACTTGAGGTAGAGCAACTCTCTACGTAACTATAAATAGGTTTCTACCCGTACACCATCTATATTTATTTGCAGTAAAACTTCTCTGTTACTAGTAATACAGAAACATAAGATCATCTCGTGGACAGATTCTACTTGAGGTAGAGCAACTCTCTATTGTAGCTATAAATAGGTTTCTACCCGTACACAATCTATATTTATTTGCAGTAAAACTTCTCTGTTACTAGTAATACAGAAACATAAGATCATCTCGTGGACAGATTCTACTTGAGGTAGAGCAACTCTCTATTGTAGCTATAAAAAGGTTTCTAACCGTACACCATCTATATTTATTTGCAGTAAAACTTCTCTGTTACTAGTAATACAGATACATAAGATCATCTCGTGGACAGATTCTACTTGAGGTAGAGCAACTCTCTATCGTAGCTATAAATAGGTTTCTACCCGTACACCATCTATATTTATTTGTAGTAAAACTTCTCTGTTACTAGTAATACAGATACATAAGATCATCTCGTGGACAGATTCTACTTGAGGTAGAGCAACTCTCTACGTACCTATAAATAGGTTTCTACCCGTACACCATCTGTATTTATTTGCAGTAAACCTTCTCTGTTACTAGTAATTCAGAAACATAAGATCATCTCGTGGACAGATTCTACTTGAGGTAGAGCAACTCTCTATCGTAGCTATAAATAGGATTCTACCCGTACACCATCTATATTTATTTGCAGTAAAACTTCTCTGTTACTAGTAATACAGAAACATAAGATCATCTCGTGGACAGATTCTACTTGAGGTAGAGCAACTCTCTATCGTAGCTATAAATAGGTTTCTACCCGTACACCGTCTATATTTATTTGCAGTAGAACTTCTCTGTTACTAGTAATACAGAAACATAAGATCATCTCGTGGACAGATTCTACTTGAGGTAGAGCAACTCTCTATCGTAGCTATAAATAGGTTTCTACCCGTACACCGTCTATATTTATTTGCAGTAAAACTTCTCTGTTACTAGTAATACAGAAACATAAGATCATCTCGTGGACAGATTCTACTTGAGGTAGAGCAACTCTCTATCGTAGCTATAAATAGGTTTCTACCCGTACATCATCTATATTTATTTGCAGTAAAACTTCTCTGTTACTAGTAATACAGAAACATAAGATCATCTCGTGGACAGATTCTACTTGAGGTAGAGCAACTCTCTACGTAACTATAAATAGGTTTCTACCCGTACACCATCTATATTTATTTGCAGTAAAACTTCTCTGTTACTAGTAATACAGAAACATAAGATCATCTCGTGGACAGATTCTACATGAGGTACAGCAACTCTCTATCGTAGCTATAAATAGGTTTCTACCCGTACACCGTCTATATTTATTTGCAGTAAAACTTCTCTGTTACTAGTAATACAGAAACATAAGATCATCTCGTGGACAGATTCTACTTGAGGTAGAGCAACTCTCTATCGTAGCTATAAATAGGTTTCTACCCGTACACCATCTATATTTATTTGTAGTAAAACTTCTCTGTTACTAGTAATACAGAAACATAAGATCATCTCGTGGACAGATTCTACTTGAGGTAGAGCAACTCTCTATCGTAGCTATAAATAGGGTTCTACCCGTACACAATCTATATTTATTTGCAGTAAAACTTCTCTGTTACTAGTAATACAAAAACATAAGATAATCTCGTGGACAGATTCTACTTGAGGTAGAGCAACTCTCTATCGTAGCTATAAATAGGTTTCTACCCGTACACCGTCTATATTTATTTGCAGTAAAACTTCTCTGTTACTAGTAATACAGAACCATAAGATCATCTCGTGGACAGATTCTACTTGAGGTAGAGCAACTCTCTATCGTAGCTATAAATAGGTTTCTACCCGTACACCATCTATATTTATTTGCAGTAAAACTTCTCCGTTACTAGTAATACAGAAACATAAGATCATTTCGTGGACAGATTCTACTTGAGGTAGAGCAACTCTCTACGTAACTATAAATAGGTTTCTACCCGTACACCATCTATATTTATTTGCAGTAAAACTTCTCTGTTACTAGTAATACAGAAACATAAGATCATCTCGTGGACAGATTCTACATGAGGTACAGCAACTCTCTATCGTAGCTATAAATAGGTTTCTACCCGTACACCGTCTATATTTATTTGCAGTAAAACTTCTCTGTTACTAGTAATACAGAAACATAAGATCATCTCGTGGACAGATTCTACTTGAGGTAGAGCAACTCTCTATCGTAGCTATAAATAGGTTTCTACCCGTACACCATCTATATTTATTTGTAGTAAAACTTCTCTGTTACTAGTAATACAGAAACATAAGATCATCTCGTGGACAGATTCTACTTGAGGTAGAGCAACTCTCTATCGTAGCTATAAATAGGTTTCTACCCGTACACCATCTATATTTATTTGCAGTGAAACTTCTCTGTTACTAGTAATACAGAAACATAAGATCATCTCGTGGACAGATTCTACTTGAGGTAGAGCAACTCTCTATCGTAGCTATAAATAGGTTTCTACCCGTACACCGTCTATATTTATTTGCAGTAAAACTTCTCTGTTACTAGTAATACAGAAACATAAGATCAACCCGTGGACAGATTCTACTTGAGGTAGAGCAACTCTCTATCGTAGCTATAAATAGGTTTCTACCCGTACACCATCTATATTTATTTGCAGTAAAACTTCTCTGTTACTAGTAATACAGAAACATAAGATCATCTCGTGGACAGATTCTACTTGAGGTAGAGCAACTCTCTACGTAACTATAAATAGGTTTCTACCCGTACACCATCTATATTTATTTGCAGTAAAACTTCTCTGTTACTAGTAATACAGAAACATAAGATCATCTCGTGGACAGATTCTACTTGAGGTAGAGCAACTCTCTATCGTAGCTAGAAATAGGTTTCTACCCGTACACCATCTATATTTATTTGCAGTAAAACTTCTCTGTTACTAGTAATACAGAAACATAAGATCATCTCGTGGACAGGTTCTACTTGAGGTAGAGCAACTCTCTATCGTAGCTATAAATAGGTTTCTACCCGTACACCATCTATATTTATTTGCAGTAAAACGTCTCTGTTACTAGTAATACAGAAACATAAGATCATCTCGTGGACAGATTCTACTTGAGGTAAAGCAACTCTCTATCGTAGCTATAAATAGGTTTCTACCCGTACACCATCTATATTTATTTGCAGTAAAACTTCTCTGTTACTAGTAATACAGAAACCTAAGATCATCTCGTGGACAGATTCTACTTGAGGTAGAGCAACTCTCTATCGTAGCTATAAATAGGTTTCTACCCGTACACCATCTATATTTATTTGCAGTAAAACTTCTCTGTTACTAGTAATACAGAAACATAAGATCATCTCGTGGACAGATTCTACTTGAGGTAGAGCAACTCTCTATCGTAGCTATAAATAGGTTTCTACCCGTACACCATCTATATTTATTTGCAGTAAAACTTCTCTGTTACTAGTAATACAGAAACATAAGATCATCTCGTGGACAGATTCTACTTGAGGTAGAGCAACTCTCTATCGTAGCTATAAATAGGTTTCTACCCGTACACCATCTATATTTATTTGCAGTAAAACTTCTCTGTTACTAGTAATACAGAAACATAAGACCATCTCGTGGACAGATTCTACTTGAGGTAGAGCAACTCTCTATCGTAGCTATAAATAGGTTTCTACCCGTACACCATCTATATTTATTTGCAGTAAAACTTCTCTGTTACTAGTAATACAGAAACATAAGATCATCTCGTGGACAGATTCTACTTGAGGTAGAGCAACTCTCTATCGTAGCTATAAATAGGTTTCTACCCGTACACCGTCTATATTTATTTGCAGTAAAACTTCTCTGTTGCTAGTAATACAGAAACATAAGATCATCTCGTGGACAGATTCTACTTGAGGTAGAGCAACTCTCTATCGTAGCTATAAATAGGTTTCTACCCGTACACCGGCTATATTTATTTGCAGTAAAACTTCTCTGTTACTAGTAATACAGAAACATAAGATCATCTCGTGGGCAGATTCTACTTGAGGTAGAGCAACTCTCTACGTAGCTATAAATACGTTTCTACCCGTACACAATCTATATTTATTTGCAGTAAAACTTCTCTGTTACTAGTAATACAGAAACATAAGATCATCTCGTGGACAGATTCTACTTGAGGTAGAGCAACTCTCTATCGTAGCTAGAAATAGGTTTCTACCCGTACACCATCTATATTTATTTGCAGTAAAACTTCTCTGTTACTAGTAATACATAAACATAAGATCATCTCGTGGACAGGTTCTACTTGAGGTAGAGCAACTCTCTATCGTAGGTATAAATAGGTTTCTACCCGTACACCATCTATATTTATTTGCAGTAAAACTTCTCTGTTACTAGTAATACAGAAACATAAGATCATCTCGTGGACAGATTCTACTTGAGGTAGAGCAACTCTCTATCGTAGCTATAAATAGGTTTCTACCCGTACACCATCTATATTTATTTGCAGTAAAACTTCTCTATTACTAGTAATACAGAAACATAAGATCATCTCGTGGACAGATTCTACTTGAGGTAGAGCAACTCTCTATCGTAGCTATAAATAGGTTTCTACCCGTACACCATCTATATTTATTTGCAGTAAAACTTCTCTGTTACTAGTAATACAGAAACATAAGATCATCTCGTGGACAGATTCTACTTGAGGTAGAGCAACTCTCTATCGTAGCTATAAATAGGTTTCTACCCGTACACCATCTATATTTATTTGCAGTAAAACTTCTCTGTTACTAGTAATACAGAAACATAGGATCATCTCGTGGACAGATTCTACTTGAGGTAGAGCAACTCTCTATCGTAGCTATAAATAGGTTTCTACCCGTACACCATCTATTTTTATTTGCAGTAAAACTTCTCTGTTACTAGTAATACAGAAACATAAGATAATCTCGTGGACAGATTCTACTTGAGGTAGAGCAACTCTCTATCGTAGCTATAAATAGGTTTCTACCCGTACACCATCTATATTTATTTGCAGTAATACTTCTCTGTTACTAGTAATACAGAAACATAAGATCATCTCGTGGACAGATTCTACTTGAGGTAGAGCAACTCTCTATCGTAGCTAGAAATAGGTTTCTACCCGTACACCATCTATATTTATTTGCAGTAAAACTTCTCTGTTACTAGTAATACAGGAACATAAGATCATCTCGTGGACAGATTCTACTTGAGGTAGAGCAACTCTCTATCGTAGCTATAAATAGGTTTCTAACCGTACACCATCTATATTTATTTGCAGTAAAACTTCTCTGTTACTAGTAATACAGAAACATAAGATCATCTCGTGGACAGATTCTACTTGAGGTAGAGCAACTCTCTATCGTAGCTATAAATAGGTTTCTACCCGTACACCATCTATATCTATCGGCAATAAAGTTTCTCTGTTACTGGTAATACAGAAAAACAGTGATATCGGTGTTCAGATTTTTCCTCCTTCAAATTTTCCGAAAGTGTTACTTGCTAACGAAGAGTAACCATACTGGGTAAGTGGGGGTCACCATGTTTAGTTATCCGTCTAATCTATTGAGTCTGTATCAAGATTTTATCTTAATTTATTGGGAGTTACATATATTATATTCGGTGTTTATAGTAAACCTGTTATTTAGTGAATATTTAGGGCCACAGTCTAGTAACTTAGTTATTAATATTATATTTTTATTATTGATATACTGTGTAAAACTTATTAGTAATCAGAATTATTTGATAGTTACAATTATTGTATACGGTGTTTAGGGCCTATATTAGGCCTGTAATTATTATTTTATTGCTGACACCGGAAACATTAAATAGTATTATAGAAAAGCTGTTTGTAGTAGACACTGTGTAACAACATCGATACTACATGGTTTAGTTGGCAAGTGGGCCTTGTATAAAATTTGAAATTGAATTTATGTTTCTTAACATTTTTTGATTCCATCTT
Organism: Prosapia bicincta; assembly: GCA_036971475.1. Classification (NCBI taxonomy): domain Eukaryota; kingdom Metazoa; phylum Arthropoda; class Insecta; order Hemiptera; family Cercopidae; genus Prosapia; species Prosapia bicincta. Next base: position 23,618,052 of record JBAIZL010000010.1, read on the forward strand.
CGCGTGAGCTATTAGTAATCACTTACACTTGCCTATAGTAGCAGTTACGAGTTACGGTCTGAGTTGACAAAGGGACACATCTCCCGAAACGGCCGTCCTCAAAAAGCAAAGTAAGTGCTACTATAGGCATGTTAAAACATTTTTTAAAAGTGCAAGTTATGTTTTTTGTTGAATATGTTTTACGATTTATGTTGAATACAAATACGGTTAATACATGAGTCAGGAATACTTGATTTATTACAAATTCGGCAACGTTTCGACAACTATATTGTAGTCCTTATTCAGGCCTACAAGTAGCCTACAATAGACAGACTTAACTATGTCTAAAATATTCTAATACAAAATAATATAAAATAAATAACATTACAATATACATTTATGTTATTAATACCAATAAATTAACATTGCAAACAACATAAATAACCAAATTAAATTATTAAAACCACACTATAAAAGTGATAGTCCGTTTGATTGAAACCTTTAAAACAATTAAATAAAATAATTAAAATGTGTCAAAAAAATTCCCAAAGCTCTTACCATATAACATTAACAACTCTTGAAATTTAGGCACAATCCAACGTTTCACTTATTTAACATCACAATTTCTTACTAAATTATAAAAGAAGACAAAACATGACTAATTTAAGAATAGCAATACACAAAACCCATAAATTATTTACAAAAGCAACATAGGTAAATAGAAAGTTATAGTGTGCTTTTAATAATTTAATTTTATTATTTTTGTTGTTTGTAATATTAATTTGTTAGTATTAATAACTTTAATGTTATTTACTCTATGTAAAATTTGTATTTGAATTTGTTAGACATTATAATTAATCTTGTTTATTGTACTTGTAGGCTTGAATGAGGACAACAATATATTTGTCGAAACGTTGCTGAATTTTTAATAAATTAACTATTCTTGACTCATGAATCAACCGTATTTTTATTCAAGAACAAAATTTGTGTGAGTGTACACATCATCATCGTGAGTTTTTAGTTTCATATATTCGCTGTAAATAATCTTATTTGAGTTGAGTTTTTAGATTTTGTTAATACGCTAACATACAATTTATTCAGTATAAACATTTTGAAGAGCAGACGGGTTTTATATGCCAAATAATGTATTCAGTTTTCCAGGTTTAGCATAATTTTAAAACCTGTATACAGAATGAAATAGTAGCAAATAGTCATCCGTTCGGAAACGTCCTGAATTCTTCATCTCCGACTTTTTATAAAAGCTGAAGGTGGGGAAACCCTGCCCGGCCGGCCGTACTGGCCAAGTGAGTGCATACACATTTGATTCAAGGTTATTCATTTTTTTAAAGTACTGAGACGACCGCCGATTCGTGCGATACCGCCCTAGTGAGTGCGTAGCTTAGAGGTGAAGATCCACGATGAATTTATTAAGGTCCCAAAACGATACGTACGACAGATTGGAGTACCTGAAAAAAAAGCGAAATCTTATAAAGTACCCTGCAGGCTACTTATTAAAGAACATAACTGTACCTGGTGGAAAAAAGCTTTACATATCTGGAGGATTTGAAGATGAAAATGAATGCCAGAAACCTTGATTACACTGTAATGTAGAAACCATTTTAAGCCATCTTCTTCGTGCTCCAAAGAGGAAAGTTCTTGCTGTTCGTATTATCCTTTTATAGAGAAGTTCAGGAACAAGTTTACACAACGGGATTTATAAGAAGATGAAATACAATGGAACGTAATAAATCAACCTTTAAATAAATTTAGCCTTAACTTTTATTGGTCTCTTATACAGTCTATGCAGTTACACCTATACCTATAAAATTGAATGTGTGTAGTTGTGTATGTATGCTACTGACGAATAAACCGCTGAATAGAAATTGATGAAATTTGGAGGCTTTGTTTAACATGTTCCTAGAATGGTTCCTGTGAAGTTTGGTGTAGATTCATCCCCTAGAGGCTTAGCATGGTTCAAAAACCGATGTATATATCCATGTGTCTTATGGACGTCTAACCCGTTAAACAGAAGTTAATATAATTTGGAGGGAATATGCTTAACATATTCCCAAGATAGTTTGGGTGAAGTTTGGTGTAGATTTATCCACAGGGCTCTGCCCCAGAGGCTTAGCATGGTTCAAAAACCGATGTATGAGTATATATGCATATGTCTTATTGACGTTTAACCCGCTAAACAGAAGTTAGTATAATTTGGATGGAAAATATGCTTAACATATTCCCAAGATGGTTTGGGTGAAGTTTGGTGTAGATCCAACTGTAGGTTCTAATCCAGAGGCTTAGGATGGTCCAAACCCGATGTATATGTATGTGTGTGTGTGTATCTATTTATCTTATGGACGCTTAAACCGCTAAACCGAAGTTAATGAAATTTGAAGGGATTGTTTAACATATTCTCATTTGGTGTACCTGTAGATCCATCCACAGGGCTCAGCCCCAGAGGCTTAGGATGGTTCAGTGTTCAGCCTTCCATAAGTCTAATATTAAAATGTATATCCACAATAGCGTTACTTAAATTAATTTTTAAACATTTTGTAAAATTAGAAATATTTTTTCATTATTTTAAACTGTTTAAAATTGCTAAATTCTACGTACAATTATTGCTATCACATTTATTGATACTAAAAGTAGAATTGCCAATTATATTTTTGTGAAATTTAAATCAACCAAAGCTGGGCAAAGGAACCAGACTAGCCACAAAAAATTGACATCCAAATTGATCCAGCCAGAAATCAGAGGTGGCAAGTTCAAAGGAGGCATGATCTTAATCCCATGAATACCCATGATTTCATCAGATCTACACTGATTTCAAATGACAACAATTTCCTTTGCGCCTTGCATTCACAATAACCATAAACAATGCACAAGGACAATCATTGACCATTGCTGGATTAAATTTGGAACATTCGAGGACCGAGGTCTATTATATGTTGTATGCTCACTTCTTGGGACACCTAAAATTTGTACGTTTATACACCTAATGCAATGAAGAAAACCATTGTCTATCCTCTAGCATTGGAGTAAATTAAATATAATTATTTAGATGTTTAATTTGCTTTTCTTATTGCAAAAATTATGATTTCGGCCGCAGCAAGGTGACTCAATTCTGACATCTAAAATGTTCCTCAAGGCCAAACATTTCAGTATGTTGGTATTGGTTTGCGCTCTGACTGTTTCTCACATAGACATTTACATTTGGGGTGTAACTAGAATAGGAAAACCGGAAAACCGGTTTACTTACTCTGAAGCTCTTTAAAATAAATATTTCAAAAAATCAAATTAGATTTACTAATGACACACTTCAATTTTTATTCAATTATTGGCTGCGACGAGGGATGCTAAATTAGTTTGAGTAGTAGTTGTTTAGAAAGAAGGTTATTTTTATCTATTAACTGCTGATTATTAGTTTAAAATGCTATTGAATAGAAAATGTTTTTAATTTAAAAGTTATATTATAAACATATTAATTTATAAAATTAATCTTACCAAATGAATTTAAAATACAAAATGGATTCTACTTTTTGTGTTAAAATATTATTTGAATGTAAATAATATAATTTTGGTTAAATTGTTTTGTCCTGAGAAAATACGAATTAGTTTATTATTTTTATGCTTGGATTCTAGAAATACTTATTGAAATTCATCTATGATGCCGAATGATTTCATATAAGTACAAGATACAATTCATGAATACAGTTCCTCCTTAAATTTAACAGTAGAAATCGTTACGAATACAACCCAACAATGATTGACATATTATACAACCACCTAATAACCCAAATACAAACACACAACAGGACAATCCCATAAAATACTTATCAATACCATACAGATCATCCAAAACCCACAATCTAACCAACACACTACGAAAATACAACTACAAAATAGCTGACTCCACACACAACACTCTCAATAAACAATTTAAACCCAACAACAAAATCGACAACATTTACAACACCACTGGAGTTTACAAACTAACTTGCAGTTCATGCCCCAGTTTTTACATAGGCCAGACAGGTAGGTCCTTCTACACATGTTACCAGAAACATATAAAAGCACTAAAAAAACAATAACTACCAATCAAACTTCGCCGATCATCTCAACTCCACAAAACATGACTACATAGACATAACACCTAACCTACAAATTCTTCATAAACAACACAGAAATAACCAACATTACACAACCGAACAATACTAAATATACAGACACTTCAAACTACACCCTACACACATACTCAATACACAATTACATTACAACTCACACACACATTTTGACATCATAACTCTTAATACACACAAAATATACCCACACCACCATAATATCCCACCCCCACCCTAACACCCTAACCTATGTAAACCTTGAGATCAGTTACGGTCTGAGTTGACAATGGGACACATCTCCCCAAACGGCGTCCTCAATAAACAAAGTAAGTGCTACTATAGGCAAGTTTATAAACATTTAAAAGTGTTTAGTAATAACTAGTAGCTCATGTGAAAATGGAATCAACAAATATTAGGAATCGTATTGGGAAATGTAATTATCCTAATGCACTCAAATACGAGATAAATAGAATAAAAACATTTTGATAAATTTCTCCAATGTAAATAATATAATTACATAAAAGTGACACCATTTAAAACTAACTTTTCCTAAACGAGTTTTCTTAACTTTCCTTTCTTTTGATATCGCAGCACCATGCGAAGGTAAACTAGTATTGCATAAAACCAAAACATGTAGATATATGAAGAGGCAGAGGTAAAGTAATTCTCTACAGAATTATAATTTATTATAGAAGTTAGTTTATTTTTCAAACTGTTATTGTCAACACAAACTCTCAAACATAGCGGTTTATTTTTATTTTTCAATATTGATTGAAATTCTTTATTTTTCACTTTAATAATTATTTTGTTCATTATTAGTTTTGATATTTCTATTAACACATAATTTCATTGATTATTGATATAGGTTCATATATTTCTGATAGCAAAAAACTCAGTCTTGACATCCCTTGATGTAAAATTTTAAATCAAATTATCATTCATTTGTCCATTATTCTAATATTTGTTATATAGTCAAATATTATTACAATTAGGAATGAACCCAGTGGTGTCCAAACATTCCTTGCCCAAAATCATTATGCCTAAGTAAATTTTAAAATACATAAAAACAATAAAATCTATCTTGTTTTGATGTGGTAATAAAAATTGATATTTGTTGATTCCATCTTCGTGTGAGCTACTAGTAATCACTAAACACTTTTAAATGTTTTAAACTTGCCTATAGTAGCACTTACTTTGCTTGTTGAGGACAGCTGTTTCGGGAGATGTGTCCCTTTGTCAACTCAGACCGTAACCCTGAGTTGACAAAGGGACCCATCTCCCGAAACGGCCGTCCTCAACAAGCAAAGTAAGTGCTACTATAGGCAAGTTTAAAACATTTTAAAGTGTTTAAAAATTGATAGTTATTAACTCAGTATCAAAATGAAGAAAATAATTAATTGTGAAACATCTAGTAAAGAACTTTTTACAAAGGGATTTAACACACTTCAAATTTTATTTGCAAAATTTTAAAAAAACTCCAACTAGAAGGTTAATTGTTACCTAATAGCTCAAGGAGAGTGCTTCTGTGGAGTAGAGAAGAGTGACAAACATCACTTCACCAGTAACTAGGCCTCACCTGCATTACATAATAGTAGTGGGTTAGCATTAGAGTGAATGTAAATCTTTCACAGTTTAAACATGATTTCTTGGAACTAAAAAATTTTAAACAGTTGGCATTAAAATCAGTTTAATGATTTCTTATACACGGACAAGTAAAGCTAGCCTATATAAAATAAATCTGTTAGTTGCTTTATTTGATTAAAACTCGGTTGTTTTCCAATCTTGTATTTATCACTTTATACAACAGGTTTTACAATAATAATTATATTAAAAATAGAATTTTATATTGTAAATAACATCACATATCACAAACTATAGTAGGTTAGTTCAAACTTTCCAGGTACAGAGTTTTGCAAACATTACCTATGTAGCTACCACTTTGATCACACTGAAAGTTTAGTTATAAAAAAATCTTGAAACATATTAGTACATTCTATAAATTGTTTTTTTAATAAACAGTTGTTAAAGTGATAATTAAGATTCACCGAACTTAATGGACTACAAAATTTAAGAATTGAATAAACAGATTGGTTTGTCTACTTTGATGAGAGTTTTTGTAACTATAGCCAACTCTTTTCTAAAATAAAATTTTAAAATTAACAAAACAGAGTTATAAGAATGTTTTCTTTATAACGACACAACTTTTCTGCAATTATTGAGATAATTAATTAAGTTTTATTCTCATTTTCTTAGTAATGTTTTCATAAACATGAATTTAAAATTGATATAAAAAATGTATATAGCTTGTCTTCAATTATTCAGTGGCAGTGTCCGGACACATGCATTATCAAAGCGCTATTAATAATACCTGAATAAATTTATCGCAGTATTAATTTCTCCAATTAGATCGATTTAAATAGTTTAACATGAATTTTTCAAGGTGTGATTAAAAACATTTTCATACCTTGTTCACTTTTCCATTGATTGACTAAGAATGTGTTATCAGACATCATCCTTAGCGTGGAGGATATTATATAAACCCAAACATAATTAAAATAGATAAGCATGTAAACTTAATTTCCCATGACATTATTTATACATGTATATACAATACCATATAAAAATTAAATTCTTTAAAAATGTAAACATTTTTAATTTACACTATTTAATTAATTTTTTTAATACATGTAATATTAACTATTCTATGTAAAACTATAAAATGGTGGTGTTTAAAATTCATAAATAATATGAATACAGGAGCTGGTGCGCTTATTGTAATCATATTTGTCAGGAGCATGTTTGGTATCAATAACTGAATGGTAACAATACCCGACCAAGTAATCACAATGTACAGAAGTACGGCATTGAACTCACTGTATTATATTTACAAGTGTTTACTGAATGATATATTGGCCTAGCATTGCAGCAAGTCATTTTAATTCTAAATACTACAACTACAAAATAATTTAGGCATGTGGAAATCATGAGTGATTACTTAACAAATTTCGTAACTAGGTCTTCTACTTGTTATATTTTGCAAGCATACTTCATGTCAAATTATTTTATTCCATTGCAGATTTTTATAACACTAATTGAATCTAGCATAATTTTTAAAAAAATTATTTAACTACGTAAGAAGCATCATAAAACACTTAAACACATGAAGCTTCATCATAAAACACTTTGATCTTATTTACACTTTCAAATTTATTTACTTTTTAACAAAGAATTCTTCAAAATGAGATTGTTTGTAATCTTCCAGTAAAATATTATTGATAAATTGTTCATATTGATATTTTTTTTGCAAGATCCTCAGCTTTCTGGCGCATTAATGGGGTATCAACTCGAGTCTTTTTGTGAATATTTTTATACCATATTTTTAAAGCTGATTCCCCTTTTGGATCTTTCCCAGAACGATTTCTTTTAATGTCAACATTTTCATTACACTTTGATAATGACAAGGTGAAGTCTTTGTTCTTTAAAATTTTACATAAATGAGGTTGCTGATTACCAAGTTCAGAAGCAGCTTTTCTTGGACTCGTTTTGATAATTTACTGCATCTATCTTTTCTTTTGAAATTCGGACATCTTGCTACACTTCGAAACTTCAAGTGACACAAAACTTGACAAAACAAGTGAAAAAAGGTCTTCTAAAATTAAATTACGTAAAATTACTCTGATATCATAAACGTATATAAAAATAAAGAAACTAACAGGGCAGTACTATGCATTAGTCGCATGAACAAATGTATAAGAACAACTGGATGGACAAACAACGACTGTACAATTTAAGAAACCTACAAGGCATATCTGAGTAAAGTCAAACAGGATATATTAATACTGAATCATTTTGATAATGTCGATAACAGTAGTGATGGCTAAGATGCTAGTCACCATATCGCTCAACTGATTTCTCAGAATTTATATCACTTGTGAAGATTTATGTTTGGTCTGTGCTATTGAACACACATTTTATTGCATGAAAAATTAAATGATTACAATAACTAAAGAAATAATTATAATGAGCCCCTCATTTACAATGTATTTATACAATTTCTTCTCTGTCTTTAAGTGAAATCATAATAATCATCGAATGATAACATTAAGCATGATCACACTATGCAGTTACTACTCAATGTAGTATGATTATCTCCCAGAATATCTGATAGATATTCCTAATCTTAGACATGAATATTGTTTTAAATTCAAAATCAAGTATTGTTTTAGATTGCATTTATAGTTTAGAAGTATTTATTTTAAATTGTTAGAAGTACTGATGAAAGTTTTTTTGTTGACAGGCAGAACTTTCCATCCAAGGTGACGACTTTACAAGGCAAATATGGCACATGTATGCAACATTTGAAGAATTTATTGACAATCACACTGGCCTAGGAGAGGGATACACAAATAATGTTTCAAAGAATAAAAAAACACATGAAAATACTAAAATAGAAGCTAAGAATGTCGATGAAGGTAATTCTGGACAAAGGCATCGAATTATAGGGGGAAGTGCGCTGGAGCTGACAAATATGGCAGCATCTACATCCAGCGCACAAGATATTAATACATGTTCTAAAGATGACATGAGTCTCTTTTATAGGAAACCACAACACTTGTGTTATTACCGGAGGAGGCAGAGGAAATCAGATCTAGGAAATCCACTCTTAGAAACTATTAGTGCAATACAAGATATATGTGAAAGTGATTACCCTGTCTTCAGTGAGCCAGGGGAACAATATTATGGAACTGTCCGTGATCATCGAACCCAGCCATTTAAACTGCCATATGAAGGAGAAAAAGACTGCATAGGCTATGCTGGCTCTAACTCTATAGATTCTGGATACAAAAGTTCATGTCCTACACCAGAACCCAGTGATAATTTACTGTACTCTAATGATTTGGGTACAAAACGTGGATCATTCAGTCAAATTTCTACAAAACCAAAAATACCAATGGGAACTAAAGTGATGAATAGGCACTCTCATCCACAGTACCAAGGAAAAGACTTAGAACATCTCATTTATTTACGGCAAAGTATATTGAGCGCAATGCAAAGGTATGAACAAGAATCTGTAGTCTCGTATCCACCTGTAAGTTTCAGACCGCGTAGTTCTAGTGCTAGCAGTCCAGGATATAGATCAGCTAGCCCTAGTTCCAGTCCACTCCCTCAACGTCGACCAATAATGGCAAGTTGTCCCAGTTCCAGGACTCATAGCCCATGTTATAGTAGTGCCAGTAATGGAAGTGGTAAAAGTTCTCCCAGCTACCAAAGATCCAGGTTGGTCGTTGGAGATGATGAGATTGATACACTTCTCTATGGCCGTGTTGAGGAACGATCTTGTAGCTACATGACAGTGATTGAAGATAAATACCACAGAAGTAGTCTTGCACGAGTTAAGAAGCTTAAAGGTATAGTAAAATTATTTTATTTTACAGAAATATAATTTCTTGGATTTGATTATGCAGCAAAATCTTAGCTAAATATTTTACTTATACCTAAATTTTGAGTGAATAACATTTCAAAGAAATTTGTTAACATTTTTGTATACAAAAGGAGTGTTACAAATAGTTTATTATTAATATTAGAAATTATTATACAATTAGACATACAAAATAATAATTTATCAGAAGAGTTTTAAATGATTTCTTTAGTTAAATAAAGACAAATTTATATAAAAAGTTTCATAATTGGTTTATCATATTAATTCATAACTTTATCTAGGACACTTATTGTAGACTATTTTAGATTAATCGAATGTCTTCTATTTCCAGGAGATAAGTACTGCTTCTGGAACAAACAACATTGAAATATCATTTTCAATATTCTACAATTTTTACAAAAATTAATAATGAAATACAGACCATCCAGGGTAGTATTTACTACTGGGCACACTAGGAATGTTTGCCTAGAATGCTAAACTTTAAGAGATGTCGTTTTTGTTTTAAAAAATCTAAAATTCATGATTTAAATACAATTTTAAATGAGGTCCTAAGTATCAACAATACCAAAGCAATCACTTTTAAGAAAGTATAGATAGATGTTTTTAGCTTGAATGTTTCTTTTAATAAATATAACTGGGTAATAACAAAAGGTCAATATTTTAATGACCCATGAAAATTATATAACGAAAACACAACTTTTACCATTCTCATTGAAATATTTTTTTCAGTTCTGTACAATATACAATAGTATCTATATTGTGTATTATTAAATTAAACAATATAAGCCTAAACTAAGGTTAGACCAGTGGGGCACCCAGCATTTTGTCAATAAGGGGATAGAACTACAAGAGAGTTCAGCACTAAAAAAGACTCAAATTAAAACTAAGTCTGTAGTTTTTAGGTCATAGTACAATAGGTTATTTAATATTTTTGCAGTAATTGGTAAACAATCTAATAATCTCCTTTCCAAACTACAACGGTTCAAAATGTAAAAACATTTTTTTTAAATTATCTTTTTATAAAATTAAAATTCCCCTAAATTATAAGTTTGACAAACAATCAGTTTGAGTAATATATTAAAGTTTTTACAATAGTAATGGAGAACAAGATCCTTGAATTTAACGTTTACCATAAACGATTAACAAAGCATAGTAGAAATGTAGGAGTGGTAAGTGTTATATTGGTAAATTATATCATACATAATGTATTATTGAATTTTTAATCAGAAATATATTTATCTAAAGCAGGCTTTAATGTTTGTAACCTAACAACATTCGAAAGTATTTAAAATTAAAAAGTGAAATATTATTATTATTATTAGCTAGAACACTAATTACAGTATTTTAAAAGTAATTAAAAATAAATTTTTATAAGATTAGGGCTAGCATATGCATATATGGTTTCAAACAGGAAATATTCCTCAAACCAAATTTTTTAAAGTGTATTAAGAAATAGAAACAAGTTACTGTCTAGCTTTAGATTTATATTATCTCACAAACAGGTGATTATATTTGCCACCTTACTACATCACCTTGATCTTATTACAAAAGTTTCACTTGCTTTCAAGTAACTGATGCAGCTTCAAATCATTACAACTTGTATGGTGATTAAAATATTTCTTTTTTATTAATTTCTTTTCTTAAGAAAATTTCTTTCCTAAATAATAAAATTGTAGTTAACCTTATTTATTGTCATATAATCGACTATTAGATTGCATTTGATAAATGTTTAGTGAATAAAAATGTTTAGAGTGAGTTGATTAAATCTTATAATAATGATTCAAACATTTCAATCTTTGTCTAATTAAACCGTAACTGCTCATGCAAAATGCTTACATTATAACTATCAATTTTGTTATTGTAAAATATGATAATATAACATATACCTGTCCTTTAGCATTACTAACATATGATTTAATATTAGTTTTTTTAATTATAAACCACATGGTTATTTTATGTTGAAAGTAATTAAGTTTTTTTAATTTCCTGAAAAGAATACTTTTAGGCCTTCACTAACCTTCCATATACATGACAGAGTCTTAGATCCTATATTCCTAACCCTTTTCTACCTCTACATTAGTATTTCAACATTGTCAATTACTTTAAAACACATACATGCAGTAGCAGATTACCCATTACACCGAAGCCTAGAGCCACAACAATATGGGGTCACATGTCTTAGATTTTTTACTAAAATGTTCAGTTATTTTTACAAAATTTGCATAGTGTTCAACAAAACATTTGTTTTTTTTTTTAGATGAAGACCAACATTCAAAAGATTATATGTAATAATGGGGAATGCAAGGGATTTTTTGGTTTTGTCCTTCCACTACACTACAAAGTTTAGGAGTATATGGTTAAAATACTAATATATAGGGCATTACAATATTTCTATTTTCATATATTATGTCTATTTTTTAAAGGTAAGTGGAAATGTTATTGAGATCTCATACTTTTTTATATGAGGTTGTTTGAAAACTAAAAGAAAATCAGACCTGGGGGATTAAAGAAGCGTTATATATCTCTCTACTTAGAGAGAAGAAGAAGTAAAGAGAGAGAGGGGGGAAAGAGGAAGAGACAAGGTGTCTGTAGATATTCAAACTATAAATATGATAAGAACACATGGATTAGTATCAAAATACGACCACTAACGTTTATTAATGGTTCTAAGCTGTTATTTAGATAGCATTTTCAAGTTATTACATTTATAGGGGTTTTAATACTACAATTAATTTTAAAGCAGTGGAACTCATAAAGTTCCTATATTTTTATTTCAATGGGTGTTTTAGTAAATATAGGTTCTTATAAGACACTCTACATATCTTTAGGAGGTATAAAGAAATTTATTATTTAAGACTAACCACACTTGAACTTATAATAGTTTGTTACACTTGCCTCTAGTAGCACTTATGTTTTTTATTATTGAAGACAGCTATTTGAGAGATTTGTCTTATTGTCAACTCAGACTGTAACTTTGTTTGTCTTAGCGAGTATAACATACTAATAAATTTTCAAGTGTTTTTAGTGAAAAACTAATAGCTTGAGTGAAGATGGAATTAAATAGTATTACTGTATTATTTAAGACTTTTTTTTGCTAATCTTAGGGTTTTTTTATTTATAATCTGGTTTATATCTCAAAGCATTTAATAAATGCACTGAAAATGTGCTAAGTATGTCTATTGGTATTAATAAATCAGTGGTTTCAGAAATGTTTAAATTATAAAATTAGTAAATTAATATTTATTTATACCTTGTCATTACAATAAATTTAAAAAAAATACACGTGTGTTATTTTTTTTTTTATGTAGTACATTCTATAGCTTAATACAAAACTAACACTTGGCCTTATTGAAACTGAAGACTTTGTTCATATTTAAACAAAAGAACCAATGCAAAACATAAAAATACCTATACATAGTAAACTAGTCCATTGTATGAAGAAAAGATAATGGGCCATAAACCTGGGAAAATATAATTTTACTACCTCACCTATTGGTCATTTTAAGATCCTGATACTAGGCCTTGGAGAAAGAGAAAACTAGAATTGCAAGGATAAAATTTTATGGAAGCTTTTACTTTCAGTTTGATTTATTTCATTTTTAACTGCATTGAATATAATGTGAATAATGAACTGTGCATGAAACATTGAACAAATTTGTGGAATATTATTAAATTGGTTGTGTTGCGCCTTTTTTCTTCTTAATTTATCAATAAAGTGTAAGTAGTCATTTGATTTTCTACTTTTCAATTTAGAATCAGACAAAATATATATTAAAATATAGAACAATTTGACAAAATAAACAATTGAGTTAGTTGGTATCATATAATAGTATATTTTTCTAACAGAAATGCAATGTTTAAATATTAAGATGCATAAGTATAATTAACCTAGCAAATAATTGTAAAATAGGGTGGAGGGTAAAACCCATTTTAAAAAAAAATGTATTCCCAATAGCAGGGAAAACTTGCTCTTCGGCTTCCTAACTATGGAGAAATAATAAAAAATATTAATACTTCATTCTCTGAGATCGCTCATAGGGCATAAATAAAGAAAAGGTTAAAAAAATACCAATGTTCAAAAAATTGCAGAAAGTTATAAAAATATTAGTTTTTGTTCTAGTAGCCTAAAACCTATTCCTAGTAGTTACCTCAAAGCGATGAAAACACATTTAGACATTTTCTAATTTTTTTTAGATCATACAAACTCCCCAAACATTGGAAATTTTTTTAAAAATCTGTTATTTTTAGCATAGTGTAAAATAAATAAACCAACTCCTTTATATTTATAATAGCATAAAACAATGTTTGTAGATATATATTCTTGTAGCATTTTAATGTCATAATGTATCTCTTCCCCCATTTTAGATTATTTAAAGTATTTTAACTTAAAATGACGAATGACTCAAATCTAGTAAACCAACCATCCAAATTATAAGGGTCTGTAAATTATACTGACGTTCCTTTAAACTCTGACTTGGTTTCAAATAAAGGCATCAAAGACCTTGATCCTAAAGTTGCTCTAATGAAAACATCGCGGTTTTTATGTCCACAAACTTTTCCAGACCACTTAGTTAAAAGTTTTTCACAACTTTCTACTGAGTGAGTGTGACATGGGAATTTTATATAGTTAAACTCAGGCAGTACTTTGTATTTCATTGAGGATGTAATGTATGTCGTTGTCATATTGGATAACGTTGGTGGTAGTTTACATTTCAGTAAATTCTGTAAGTAAGTTTGAAACCCATACTTGTGCTTCAAAATTAATAGATGGAACCTGCAAGTTTCTCATATCCTCTTCTGGTACTGGCAGCTGGTTTCTAGCTTTAAGGATTTTTCTGTAGCCCATTTCATGTATGTGTTGTCTGTTATCTACTAGCGTTGCCAGTAACATATTCTCTGGATAGAAGAACCCATTTCTTTAAATTAAAGGCGCGATTACTTGTTTTAATTTGTTCTGCAAATTCTTGTTGTTTGAATGGCCTTCAGAGTCTGCTTAGGAGCATCCTTCACAGAATAATATTTCTTTATATCAAACCAAACTGGAACATATGTGTTTACAATGTACTTTGCAAATGTCTTCAGCTCATTTGTTGGTGTTGTTTGAGATACATAAAGCCTTAGTACGCATTTGGCACAGTTTAACCATTGAGAGTGGTTGAGGGAACCTGAATCTTTAACAGCAAGTTCTATACCACACAGTCTAGTTGTTACTGACTTTATGATATCTAGAAGATACTTCTAATCTTACTGAGTTCCGTGATCACATCTCTAGTATCGATTACTTCAATATTTAGAACAGGATTTTTCTCACAGCTAGATATTGGTTTGCTAATTGATCCCTAGAAAGATATTGGTTCTGTTGTTGTGCCGTCTAAGTAGTCAAAGAAATGCCTATAAGGCAGCTGCTTATAGTGCAATAAGCAAATAAACCACTCCAGTGGGCGATGGCACTTAACTTCAATGTTATGATTGACACTACTTTTCAACTAGTGTTCGTGTGTGTCCCGTCACATCCAACAGCTTGTACTGCACTTATTTCATATTCTTTATAACTCATGAAGTCAGTAATACAGTTCGCAATACTATTACTGGTTCCTTTTGTTGCGGTAACATTATTTTACACTACCCTGAAAATAACAGATTTCCAGAATTTTTTGAATGTTTGGGCCATTTGCGGAATCTCAAAATAAGTGAAATAATGTGTTTTTGTCGTTTTGAGGTAACTACAAAGAATAGGTTTCACGCTATTAGAACAAACAATAATTTTTTTAACTTTCTGCAATTTTTTGAAAATTGGTACAGTAATACCCTGTACTTACGTGATAGGTGAGACTGAGCAATAACCGTGTAAGTCGAATTCGCGTAAGTTGGTGTATAGTTTTACATACAATCACATATGAATTATATTTAATTGGGACCAAAGACAAAATAAACTAATAATTTAAAAGGAAATTGTGTATTTATTAAAATCCTAAATACATAATACAACAAAATATTATATTATGTACATAAATATTGCAAAGAAGTAAGTAAAAAGAAGCTATTTTGACATAGATGACTTTATAAAATCTAACAAATTCGTTTAAAGAATTAAACATTTTTTCTTCTCACGCAGAATTTTCTTATAACTCGGTAATTTTTTGTTTTGTGGCAGAAATACGGCCATCGTTGGAGTCCATGTTTTCCAAAATTTATAAACCTTGCTCAATTAAACTAAGGCCTTTTGTCAAGTTTCTAACCATCATTTCATCTTCTACGTCAACTGGGTCTAAAAAATCTCAATTTTTAAGGTCTTGCTCATGCATTTCTATGACCTCATCAATTAATTGTCAGCTCCAGGATGTGTAAATCCAGCAGTTCTTGTACGTCTTCATTATCCACTTCTAAGTTTAGTTGTCTGGCGAAACATACAACTTCTTCAATCACATCAGCAATTTCATCAGACTCTGGCACTGATTCCACTTGAATTTCAGTGGTGAAAAAATAGACACACCTTTTTCCAAATGCATTTCAAAGTTGTTTGTGAAATTTCATCCCAAGATTGTTCAACAATTCTCAAAGCATTTAAAACATTGAAATGTTTCCAAAAATCTTCAGCAGAGATCTCGTTGTTCTGTCTCATAGTTTCATGCAGATTCGCAAATGATCTTCTTGTGTAATAAGCTTTAAATGTTTTGATGACTCCCTAATCTATTGGTTGAAGCAAATTATTTTTGTTTGGTGGCAAAAATATCACGCATGTGTCAAAATTAGTTAAAGTAGTAGGAGGATGGCCAAGTGCATTGTCAATTAATAAGAATTATTTTTAAAGGAATTTGTTTAGACCGGCATTAACATTCGTTTTGAGGTATGAAATGATGACCAAACCAGTCCTTAAAAAAAGTTGTCACCAAAGCCTTCCGATTCGACTTCCAAATCATGAGGAAGCTAGTTTTAGAAATATTTAGAAATATTTTTCAACGCCCTTGGGTTTTCTCAGCGATAAACTATGAGAGATTGCAGCTTACAGTCAACAGCTGTATTTGCGCCTACTATCACTGTCAATCAGTCTTTGGCGGCTTTAAAACCTGAAAATATTTTCTCTTCATGAGCTATAAAAGTTCTCATACGCATTTTCATCCAGAACAGGCCAGTTTTGGCGTAGCTCGCACAGCAGGATTTAAAACCACATAACTTGGAAATCGCGTAAGACAGGGTAGCATAGGTCGGGGTATTACTATATTATTCTCAACTTTTTTTAATTTATGTCCTATGCACTGCTTCAAGGATAGAATATTAATTTTTTAAATTATTTTTCCCATGATCACGAAGCTAAAGAGCAATTTTTCCTGCTATTAAAAATCAGACTTTTTAAAATGAGTTATAATAAAATTTAATTTTAGAAACTATACATTTACTCTGTTTCTACAAAGTCCAATAACTCTTGGGTATTTAACATTATTCGAAAAATGTATCTTTTGATTATAATGTATTACGATTAAATTCTACAAAATACATTTAAAGCATAAAGTTCTAAAATTATCATTTTGTATAAAATTATAATATTCTCAAAAAACATTTAGTCACCAACCATCTTTTAATTCTACACTTTTATATCAAATCAGTCACATAGAGGAATATTATTTTTGTAATTCTTTTTATTAACCAAGCAAATTTCACAAAATTCGCTATCCTTAGCACTATAAATTTCAATAAGCAAAAACTTACTTACCAAAGTAATAATTATTCTAGAGTGTCGTATGAAAATTGTTATTTAAACAAACTTTAAATTATGAAACAATTTTTTAAGAAATTCTGTAGAATATGGGGTTGGTTGGAATTAATGCATGTGTATGATAGAAACAAATTTATTTTTTTCTATTAATGACTTCTATTATATATTTTCTTTTAAACAAAGTAATTTCTCCTTTATATATATATATATATATATATATATATATATATATATATATATATATATATGTACATTATTAATTCTATTAATTTGATTTTTTTTATTTCAGAAAAAGGAATAGGGCCAGAGTGTTCTTCAAGCAGTGAAAGCAGTTGTGCAAGTCCAACAATACAGTCTCCATTAGCATCCGGTAGGTTTTCTGAAGTGGCTAAATGTATGTTAGAAATTATTGAAGATCTTCAAACCAAAGGCGAGGATCCACCTCCTCATCCAACTCCTGCTCCAACATTGACTCCAGCTAAGGCAAATGTAGAATCAGATTACCATGTATATGAAGAGATAACATACGATTTGCCTTTCAAACCTCGCAGAGAGTCTGGTCCTCCACCACTACCAGCAAGACCCCAAGGCGGTTTCTCAAGATCTTTACTCCATCCTCATCGACCTAAACAACGTAACAAACTATATTCTCTATTCCGGGAACCGAATATGAGAAGAGATATTTCACATTCATTTGACCTTGAACCAAGAAAAAATGCTCAACCAAGAAGAGCAGCACCGAAGTTGCCTCCAGAATCTCGAATGGAAATAAAGGAAGATGAATATGGCTTTACAATGTTGAACAAATGAATTTCATGATAGCTACTTCCTTTTAGCTTTTGAATGTCATTAAATTTACTGTAGCATGAACCCTTTCTCACATCTTCTTTGTGTTATTGAGTGGTCAAAAGTATTGAAAAAGTTACTAATAAAATCATAGTTATCACAACTGTTATATATGTTCTGTGTTTAATGTTATTATTTAATATAATTAATCATCCACACATTTGTCATTTTTTTATAAAAAAATTAATGGATTTGTCTTTTTTACAATTAGTTTCCTTTTAACATACTAAGTACCTTCATGAGTCTTATATCGGTCATTTTATATTATGACTCATTTTGTAACTCTATATTGATCATGCATACAAGATACTTTATAGAGTTTGTTTATTGTTACAATGGTTGAAAATGTTCTAATAAACACATAACCATGAACATGGTGGCAAGAACAGCAAAATAAATATTTCATTAATATATGTTGATGTTATATAGTTATTTGAACAGGGTGTTTAGAATTATGGAATTGCTTATACACACAAAATATTTATTAAAAGCTGTAATTAAAAATGTATCTGTGTTGCGTGTTTTCATGATAAAACAAAAGAATTATTTCTGTAATATATAAAAACTACAATTAAAAATATGTCAGTGAATATATATTATATTATACATAATATGTACAAAGTTAATTTGTTAGAAGTTACAAGTGCTCCAAAAAATACAATAAAATTAATAAGGTTGTTTAATGTATAAAGTCATATTTATTGAAAGGTTATAAAAATGTTCTCAAGTCATAAAATTCATTATGATTGAAACTGTTTTAAAATAAAAATGAGTGAAAAGAAAATAAATACATAAAAACAAATTTTTAAATAAATTCATAATTCTTAACTCTAAACTGATTCCTCTTTTGGTTTAATTAATCAAATTTAATTTATCAATAGAAATAGTCTAAAAGTAGTTGATATATAATATAATGATATAAATTTTCAGTTATTTTATATATATAGAAGTGATAAATAGAGAAGGTTTTTAAAAAATATAATATTCTAATGTCTGTTATAAAAATTTGGTGATTTCTTTTGCAAAAAAATACAGTATACTCATGAAATAAAAGGTTTTCTTTCTATCACTGAATGTAATTACAAGTTATAGTCTACCTAAAAGACCTCCTATATTTTAAAAGGCGTTAAAAAGGAAACAAGAAAAAATACAAGCGAATATTTTTATTTGTAAATAAAAAATTTAATCCATTTTATATTAAGTTTTAAAAATTATGTCTGTTAAAATGAACCCTCCATTGTTGCACACTAACAAAGCCTTTGGCAGAAGTTTTCCTTAGTTCTTCATGCCTTTAAAGCATAAATTGTGTGGTCTTGGGAGCTAGCTGTGTTTCTTTGCAAAAAATGAAGATATAAGTATCTCTAAAATGCTAGAGTATGCTGTGAAGTTTGAGCTGTTGCTCTACATTGTTGAAATGAGACTTCCTCCTCATCATAGTCCCCAACAAGCTGGTTTAACTTGGGTCAGAGGAAATCTGTAAGCTCATTTCTTTCAAATAAATACAGACTTTGCACACCTAAATCAATAACGGCTCACAAAACTGTGAGCTGTGAGCCTCTTGCTCCAAAGAACAAAGACTAGTTTTCCTTATAGTTTAGTACCCAAACATAAATAGTTTATCTTATCTGGAAGAAAATACTTAAGGGAAAATCTGAACTGAATATGAAATGGTTGTTGAGTAGTAATCACAGATCCACCATTACCACAATACTCCTCAACAGATGGACAATGCTCACAGCACAAACAATTGAATCGTCTGAAAATTACATATAGACTACTAATGGTTGATAGATACCCTTTCTGCTGGGGTATCCTCACCACAACTCACATGACCCACAATCAGCCATCTCCAAATATGGAGTTGTTTTTGCGAAACCCTGTTCAAATGGAAACAGAAAATTTCTCCAAAGCTATATAAAGACAAGTTCAATGGCACAACTGCATATTTTTAAATATAAATAATATAGAACAGTAAACAGATGTAGGCAATACCAAAGTTATACACAACTTTTGAACAGTTTTTACAAAATATGCTTAGGTTTAAAATTTAGAAAAAAATACTGACAAAGGAAACATACACACAGCATAATTTTACAGTAAAATCAGCAAAATTTGTTTTAAAAAATTATTCTTATTCTTATAGTAGTTTTAATTTTGAAAAGATGTATTGAAATTATGATGTGTATTATGATGTGTATGATGTGTTGCCTCTGTAGTGAATATGCAGCTCATATTTATAGTTGGAAAAATAAAAAAAAAACTTTTGAAAAATAGTGAGAGGAATGCTGAGTAAGGCTGAATTATAACCCGGTCAGCATTTGCAAAATAACATTTCTCATAATAAATAGCTTTGTCAGAGAAATGAAAAAGAAAATTCTGTAGATAAATTACGCGTATATAATTTTTTGTTAATTATCATTTTAAATTTAAAATGATAATTTACTATTAAAACTTTTAGATGTGCCTCGATTTTCAGAAAACTGACAAAACTATTTTAATGATTCTAATAATATCAAGCATGAGAAACAAGATGATTAAGCAAATTCCTAAAAACAAGGAAAACTAAATTTTTACTGTAAATTGTAATAAGAAAAAATTTACTACAATTTTTAATTATTTTCACATATCACATTAAATAACAAATTGTTAGAAATAACCTATAATTAAATTACCAATGAATTAGGATCCTTTTATAACATGTGGTTGCATTTTAAACATTAAAAACAAATTCTATAATTCTGATTGTAGAAAATTACTATGGCTAGATTTTAATATTTTTACTGCTCTGTCTATAAACCTGTTCAGCATTAATTTCCATAAAAGGTAATTCTAATAAAAAATTGATGTTACTCATAACCAATCAATATAAAACAGACTTTATAACTTATATCTAAAATAATGTACTTTGTGGAAAATTATTTTATAAATGCCTCAATGCTACAAATATGTTAGTAAATTATATTAAGTGATGGTTTGCTTATTTTAGTGTGCTTTTTACTGGTCATAACTCAAAAGTTTTATCTCAAAATGTTTGTTTTATAATTTCTTTTATAGTTAAAATTAATAACACAGTATCAATTACAATTTCATCTAAACTGGGCTACTTTATTTTGGGAAGACTAAATTAGTTTTTTGTGAATTTATTTGCATGGCAACACAACTGTGTATGTCCACATTGGTCATGTACTTGATTTTTTTTTTAAATTAACATCTCAGATTTTTATCCCATTTGAATAAAATAAAATCTTTTATTTTTGACCTGCTCTTTCATATTATTTCCATGCCTAGTACATATCCCAAATACTTGCAGTATTAAGATACTGACATATTATTGGAAAGGAGAATCTTATTTAAAACTTACAGTTTTTTTTGTACAATATCAGTAAGTAGTGGTTTTTTTGCCAAGTGGTACCAAAAGTAGATTCTTGTTTCCTTACACACAGTTGTAGCCAGTAAATTTAGATTTTTTAATTCTATCGAGTAATTGCCTTAATCAATCATTCAGTTCATTCAACTTTAGAGGCTAAGATTATCTTTGACAGTATAATATTATTATAGCACTGTCTGGATACCATTGTGTTAATAGTGAAAGTATGTCCATAGTGTTATTATTGCAAGGAATGCTCAAATACAAAATCTTTTCCTATTTTAAGTCCCCAGTAATCGTACTTACCACTTAATAGCTAAAATCTTGGTGAACCCTAAAACGTCTTAATGACATATTCAATTTAAGAGTATTTTCTTGGCAAACATCTATGTAATCTAAATTCCAAGCCTTAATGCCAAACTTGAAACAATAGAGAACTGTGATTTTATCTAGAATGTTTTTATCATTTTTATTAGAAGGTATATTTTACATTTTGTCTCAATTATCAGCTGAATAACATTATATAAATTACAGTACCAAAATAGCCTCTAGTATGCAGAGGAGGGGTTGTTCTTTTTCACAAATTACATTGTATTTGTATTACCATCTGAGGAAAATACTTTTACTATATCCTATAATGGTTTTTAAAGCCTAAGCGTGTAAAAACTCTTACTTTTTACTGGAAAAACTATCCTTTTTTATTTATTATTCTATTTTTGTTATATATAATAACTTTCTTTTAAAATTCGAATATTTTCAAAATTAATTTTATCCACTGTATTCAACTGTTATACCTTCTATGCCGTCTTTCGATTTCCAGTTTCCATTCCCTTCTGCTAATCCAAAAGTTTTTGGGGAGGTCCCTTTCTTGTATTTCTATATCGATGCCTTCTTGCCAACTACTTCTAGGTCATCCTCTCTTTCTTCTCTTGTAAAGACTCCATTTTATTATTAGCTTTGGTATTATTCTTTTCATCATTCTCTAAACATGTCCATACCATTTTAGCTTTTTTTGTTTTCATGTCCTCTATGATTGTATTTGGCTCTTTCATTATCTGTCTAATTCTATTGTTTGTAATTCTCTTCAGTCTCGACTTTCCAGCTGCCTGCCTCCAAAAATTTATCTTGGCAGCTGTGTCAATTATTATCTTACAATATGTGTTTGACCCATAGCATCTCCTTTAGTTGGTTAATGGCTTTACTTATATGTACATTTTTTCTCTTATGAGTGCTTCTAATTTTCCAAAATTTGTTATCTGAAGGCCTAGATATTTATATTTCTTACACTCTTTTATTTTTTTTCCATTTTCCAAGAGAAAGTATTGCCATACAGATATACATTGTTTTTCCATTTCCCGTATTTGTCTATTAGCTTTCGCATCATATATTCTAGGTCCTCATATTATTGGGTTCGCAGTACCAAAACTCAAAGTATAAATGGTGTGTTCTTCACTAAGAGGTATTCCGATCTGGTGGCACTTCTTTTTCACATTCTCAGTGCTTGCTTCATGTATATCTTGAACATTGTTGGTGCCAGGCAATATCCTTGTTCGGGTCCTTTAGGGATCCTTATTCCTTCTAGTCAAATTCCTTCCAACTTCTATTTTTCTCTCATATTTTGTGTGCAAATTTTTAGCAGCTGTGATGGTATTTGCATCAATGTTTGTTTTCCCTATAGCTTCCCACAGTTTTTCTTTTGGTACTGAGTCTTTTGCTATTTTTTTAATTAGAATATAACAGGTGTACTTCCTGCTTATAGCCCATTTTTTCCTTTCTCTCCTAGTACCTTTTCTGCCAGAGAATGCTACTACTGCGTTTAGAGAAAATAATGGCCACTGCCACATGGTTCTCCCCTCTTTACTCTCACATCCTGTACAATAATTTTTGTTTTATGCTTCAGCATGGCAAAGTCTGTTATAGATATGGTATTTTTTGCGTTTTGGGTCTAGGTATATTTGTGGATCCATCAGTGTTGGTAGAATCCATTCATTATTTTGAGTTCATTCTGTACAAATTACTTAATTAGTCTAGCGCCATTTGTTATATAGATATTTGCTCTGAATGCTCCTATTAGTTGGTCTTTTGTTTTTCTTCCTATTTTGCTTTTTATGTTGCCCAATTCTGGCCCAATTATGTCTCTAGTTGTTCCTAATTTTGAGATTTCACAATGTAGCTGTTCAAAGAATTCTTTTTTTTTTGGTTTACCAGCGGATTCTAGTTTACTCCATACACTCTAAGTAGTGCTTTAGGCTGTACAAAGTCGCATTAACCTTGATTATTTTTTCACTTATAGGTTCCCTTGTTTTGCTGTATCTAAAATTTTGTCAAATCATTATCGATACTCCTTGCTGTGCTAATTTCTCTTTGACGACCCCACTATACAATTGGTTATAATACCCCGTAATCTCCAATCCATGACCTTTCTTCTTCGTTTTCATTAGGACTGATATATCTGTTTTTAGATCTTTCACTTTCAAGATTACTTTGTTTGTCTCTGTTGCCAATCCTTGTATGTTCCATGTACCAAAATTCATGGTCCGTTTTCTTAGCTTATGTTGTCATCGTTCTTCCAACCGGTTTCGAGGATTTTGTCTGGGTTTTTTTAAACATTTCTTATTTTTTACATTCATATATTCAAGTATTGGGGAGTTTGCCCAATGCTTTAACCTCCAACTTGGAGGACCAGAATGTGATTTCGGAGTTCTCTCTCCTAAACAGGTTGCTTAATCAGAGCTTTGATCAACACACTGTTGGTCAGCCGTTGCTACTTCATTTCACACCTACCCACCAGTCTATTAGAAACCGACCAGTTAGTGGATTACTCTATCTGATACACTGGGGATGTGCCATCTAGGAGCTACAGGCTCTCCCAAGAGTATTTAATTATACCTACTGTAAAATATAAAACGCTGGGCAGATTGAGAAACCCAGTTTTTTATGATGTTGTTACCCTCTTTATTTTTATCATAAATGATGGGATCATTGGCTTACAACAATTAAAAGAGGTTCAAACCTTCAGTTTAAAAAATAACAAGGGAATAAATATATTTTTAAATGACCAAAATATAAACAAGTTTTATTGCATACTATTATAAACCAAAAATATTATTTGTGGATAAATTAAAAACCACTAAATAGGCATATTAACTAGATAAGGTTTCCAAAAGACTTAAATTAGAATAATTATTTGCATATGAAAAGGATTTACTAGCAAAAAATAATTAGATTGATTGAAATACTAGAGGTGGAAGATTAAACCACTATCAATAAACAAGATACAACAAAAAATTTAAGTTGTGAAAAATAAAGTTGTAAAAATATATTTGTAAGAAGTATTTTCTTCAAGGCTAATACCATACTTTTATAGTCCTTTATATATCTTTATATATTCTTCAAATATAGAAAACCGTCGTATGATTATTATAATATTCACTACAAACTTTTTAACCTAGTCGGCTACTTTAAGAAGTCAAGATTATTATGAAAATAAACATAGGAGCAGCTGAACTAAACATGCAACCCCACTGAAATAAATTAATTAAAAGAATAAGTAATAGCAATAAAATAATATCATTTATTTTTATAATTTGCTAATGAAAGCTTTCTCATAACAGGAAATATTTTAAATGAACTGTAATCACTAGTTATGCAAGACATCAAGGGGTTGGTGCAGTGTAGTTTACATCAGGCAGTGGTGTTAGAACTTGACATAGCAAGTTACAGAATGTGTATTGAGTTTGTGTTTTTCCTGCCTTTCTGTTATTTTTATTTTAGATTATCATTTGAATTCTCATGCTGACTTACAATGGAAAGTATTACTTAATTTACAGACAATGTAGCCTTATTTAATGAATTATTTTTCAAATAAAAACAATTGAAACTATTTAAAAATTGGAATGCACACAATACATTTTTGCATTTAATAAATACCACAGTAGATCTTACACTAGTCGTGGTATGATCAATCTTAATGCTAATTTATAACTGTGAAAAAACTAATTTATCAATTGACCTTTTTTATTGCTGAGAACATTCTTAGGAGCTGCGTTTAATGTATTAAATGCTTAATGCTTGTGCAAGACTTTATGGTCTGCTGAGAGAGTTGGAGTTTTAAAATCTTTTTTTTATAGGTCATCAACGAGACTTTATTTTTATGTGTGCCACATTTGCGGTTGTTATACTACAATTCTACCTTTGTCACTTTCATGAGTATATTTCATGAAAATATTTTCTAAGCATTTTTGTTCTAGAATATGTATTTAAACAACATGTACAATATGTTATACATTCAGTGAACAAACTCTTGAAAACAATTTTCAAACATATTTGGATTATTTACAACCCAACAGACTGCAAACAATAAAATATAGTGATAGAGTAAAAAACCCAGGAGCTTTTTAAAATTATAATTAATCTCTTTGATTTAACTTGTAAATAAGGCCTTGATTTTAAAGGGTACAAAAAATTAGAAAACCGACTTAATCAAAGGAATTTTAAAAATTTTAGTTCTTATAAAAAAACATTTATCCCATGGACAATTCGCAAAACTTTAAAGTTTTTATTTAACAAAAGAATAACTTGTGAATCATAATTTAAGCAAATTTATGATAAAAATTGACTGGCAGAATATTTTTAATCACCGAAGGGAATTTTCATCAGTGTCAAACACTGACAAAATCGCCTTCTGTAATAAAGAAACATTTTGTCTTAGTAATTTTTTATCTTGAATTCACTTAAATAAGAAATTAGGCAAGTCGTTCATTAGTAAAAAAACTTATTTTTAAACTTAGAGGCAGCATAAAGTTTTATAAATGATTGTCCAGAACTATGCAGAAGAAATGTTTAAACTCTTCTTTTGCACCAATATTTTATTTTATACCATAATACATGTCCAAAAAGACAGTATTTAAATTATTGCATAAATTAGAGCAATACAAAAGCAATATGATTCTTAGTTTATAATTAAATAATAACTTAACTTAATGCAAATAATTAGACCAGCAATAAATGATGATGTTAAATTAACATCAGCAATTAATGATGATGTTACAATTGCATTACCAAATATATGTATAACTTTGTGCTTCAAACTCTTCTAGTTCAATACTCTGAAAACTTTTATTTTTAAACAGCTGATATTTAACAATGCAATACAATTAACTGTTACTTTCAAATTATTATTGTAAAATTAACTGTAAACAGTAAATCTGGTTTAATAGGAATAATTAAACATTTTAATTTTAACATGCTGTTTGATAATCACTAGTTTCACACTAAAAAAATCCACTTTAACAAAAAATTTTACTATTGCCCAGCTTATGAAGATAATAAGAATCACTCTACTATTAACTTAGGCATAACTTTATAAATTTATCTTTACCAATATTTTAATATCAGTTTTAATGTTTGTAACATTTTAAGAAAATAATACAAATTTATTTCTAACCTTCCAACAACTAAATAAGATAACGACTATGATAACATTGAATATACCAACACTTCAACAGTTTTCTGCTTTCAATATCATCACAATAAAAATGGGAGGGGGGAGAAATATATAAAAAACTGGAAAATTTGTGATTCAAGAATGTCTACATTGTTTTGTTAAATGTAGCAAACTATCAACTCCAAAAAGATTTCATTTACAGCTTCTGTTTCTTCTCTCTATTAAATTTTTAAATGTAATTTTTCATGTCAAGCATTAGAGAAAAGTTAAAACATAAGGGTCAATTCAATGAAATAGTATACTTATCAGTCAGCTCCATGTGGTGAATTTTCTGAGTATGGTGCAAATCTCCAAAATGCTGCCTCAAATTTTTAATAAATTTAATTATTAATAAAATTCGACATTAGCCAATTCAAAATCGAAATACTTACTTGATTTCTAGCTGAAACCTCCACTCGTGGATAAGTCTGTATATTGGCGAAAAACGAAAAATAATGTTCTTGTTTTTATTGCCAGAAGTGGGAAATTTCTACTTTATGATACTTCTAAGAACACCGATGATAGTCTCACTCTCGATTTATGCCCTTGATTCTACAAATCCAGTACTTTCGCTATATATTTATTAATTGTATTCTGGTACTACCCACACAAAAGTTATTATTCTCACCAGGCTAATACTGTCCCCTCAGAGTGCTGCGTGATAGAACAACCTCTCTATATCATAGCATTGCATGGCCTTTTTGTCAGTATGTTTCTAATCTGTATTAATATTACTTAATCCTTCGCACAAGCATCCAGCTTACTGTGTAGCCGATAGCCCGATGTCCATGGTAGATGATGGATGCAAGAGTCCAGTAACTTCTGTATTAATATAATATCTACTATAAATGTTACCTTTTATTTATTCTTTCAATTTAAATAATTTAGTTCTAGTTCATGTACAAACTATTAGTATATTATATAGTTTATTACATTTTTTAAAGTAGAAGTAATGTACTTGTTATAGTTGTTTAGTAATAGCATTACTTTTTCATGTCTTTCTTGGACCGAAACTAGTTGTTTTCAAAAAGAATACACCTTCATATCCTTTTATGCTGTTAATCTTTACTACAACACTAGTTACTGTTTAGATACACTAAATGGGTTCATGGACTTTCTTATTGATTTAGTGCTGGATTATATGAGAAATTTAACTATACATTTATCATATCTACTAATAAATCAATATGAACCCTATCCATCTACTCAAGAGATAATGCCGGATATATTTATATTGTTTCTCTGTTATTCAAATAGAACCCCCTCATATTTTCTTAAATGATCTAAAACAAAGTTAACTGACTAAATAGACTTAATAAAATCCTCAAAGCACAAAAGTAATGTTTAAACAAAACTCTGAAAATCTTTGGCCATATACACTTTGATATTTTCTTTGGTATGACACATTATCTTCAGAACGTTCATAGTAGTTCTGGTCATTCTCAGTCATTGGCTGATCACAGAGGTGGAGCACATGAGAAAGAAACTTATAGAAGACGATGAGCATGCTATGCTTGTGAGAGTGCAATCTTTGGTATTGCAAAATGATTGGGCACTATTTGGGGGAGATGTATATTCTTCTGAGGTTGCAATGGAGAGCCTTTATATATGATTGGTCTCCTGAAATGTTAAAATTTTATGCAAATGTCTTGCAACGGACACTCCCAAAGCCAAGTAATCTGTGTCACTGGAGTCTTGCATCGGATAGTGTGTTTAATTCGTGCTCGGCAACTTCTTCTACTGCCCGCCACATATTGGTTAGTTGCCTTCGGGCTCTACAGGAAGGACGATTCACTTGGTTCCATGATAGGGTCTTAGTGACTTTGAGGGAGGTTGTAAGCTATGCGATTGCTTCAGCCAAGGGGAAGGGGTTTAAGTGCCCAGTCCATGTTGCTTTTGTTACGGAAGGTGAGAAAGTGAGGAGAGCAGGGTTCTTCCATCTGTTTTAGAGAAAGCTACGGATTGGATTATATGTACGGATCCTAACAATAATAGACACTATGAGTTTCTCTCTGTTTTGGGCATCTAATTTTTGTGTCTGGATCTTTTTGCATACTCATTGACGCTTCGTTCAGTGGTGCAGGTGGAATTGATGTTCTCATGGGAGTCTAATATCCTGAAGCAACATCTGTACAAGGCCAACAAGCATGAATCTTTATGTTCCTCTATTCCTCGGAAGGGGCTCTCCGGTCACTACATACCTGTTGAGGGGGGTTTCAAGGGTTTTATGACAAAGTCTGTCCATTTCTTTTTGAAGAAGTTGGGAATTGGTTGGATTTAATTAATGAATACTTGAGGTGTATCTCCACGGCTGTTCTTGAGACATCTTACTGTCAATGGCTACGAAGATCTAGCCCATGGGTGTCGAGCAGTGAGGAAAAGGTTGTGGCCATGCAAAAGTGCTTTAACCCTCCATAGCCAGGTCTCCAGTACTGGTCTGCTCTTTGTTGTTTGCCTGATAGTAGACGACCTTCAGTGGGCCCTCAGTCGAGGTGATTCCACTTAAGCTCTTTCAACCTTCATTTTCTTTGATTTTCAACGATTTTATTACTACATTTATTCTGACTATCACCATGATTCTTGAATATTTTAAACTCGTTTAACCTTTATATTTAAGATTTTAGAGAGCTTTAGGCAACTGATTCTTGCTAACAAAGTTTTTATTTGATTGTACTTTTTTAATTGAAGCTAGAAGCAACACTAACAATAGGTCTATATTTAATACAACCTTACCAAAATATCTGTATAATTATAACAACAAACCAGAGTATAGTGGTGCCAGGTAATGATTTATTTCCTTTATTATAAAAAATATCATCAAATTATATTTTTCTTGTCTAGAAAATACCCTGTTATATATTGTTTACTCTAAAAAAAGTTTCTACAGTACAAATTCAATTGTTTTCTACTAATTATGAGGGTAAGTCAATTATTATGTGCAATGTAGTTATAACATTTTATTGTAATCAAATAGGATACTTATGTGTACGCCATTTTTCGACATAGTCCTTCTGCTTTTCAACGCACTTGGTCCATCATTGTACAAGCTTCCTGATGCCCTCATAAAAGACATTTTTTGATTGAGCTGCAAGCCAGGAATGCACCGCTTATATCAATGCCTCTTTGGGTGGTTTAAACAAGTGATAATCAGAAGGGGGAAGATCGGGACAGTATGATTGGTCTTGAACTTTTTCTTGCACATCAAATTTGGATGTTTCCATTCCATATTCTGTGGTTAACTTTCTGGCTCATAATGATGGATCCATGTTTCATCACTAGCAAAGATTCTGTCTAAGAAGCTGTCCCATTCGTTGTCGTAGGATCCAAAAGGTTTTAGCAGTTCTCTAAGCACGTTTGTTTATGCAACTGTGTGAGTTGTTTTGGGACCCATCTTGCGCAAACTTTATGAAATCCAAGTCGTTTGTGGATGATTTCGTAGACAGAACCGTGACTAATTTGCAGACAATGTGCCACTTTGCCAATAGTTACTCATCTGTCTAAGAGAATAATTCTAAGTGAATGCTCAATGTTTTCCCAATTTGTAGCGGTAAATGGTTGTCCGGGTCCTGCATTGTGTGTAAAACTTGTGCGACCATTTTTAAATTTTTCAATCCATTCGTAGACACTCCTTTGTGGAAAATACTGTTCCAGTACTGTACCAAAAGTCTTCGGTGAATTTCAGCCTTGGTATACCTTCTGACCACAAAAAACGGATCACTGAATGTTGCTGTTCTTTGGTACAAATAAAAAGTGAAGCAGCCGTGATTAACAGCATGACAGCGATAATGAAACTAACTTAGAAGCTTGAAATATGCATAGACATAACGCCAAATAAACGAAGCCTGGATCACTAACCCAAAATGACAGTACTACCAACATAAACAAAAATATAACTAAATTGCACATAATAATTGATTCGACTATGTAAAAGCAATTTGTGCTTTATACATTAATACTACTTAATTGATATTTTATTTTAATATTAATTTTTTTTTAAACATACTATTTTATCTTCGTTCTCCAACCAACAACTATTTATGACCAGAATTCACTCACAATTGATCTTCATGCTCTTCTAACCCTCTCTTTTTTATCATCCCATTTATGCTCCTCAGGTCTTCTTCCACATCTCATTTCAATCTCATATTTGATCCTCCTGAAAGTTAACTATAATGAAAAGGACAATAATATTAATTTTAAGTAATAAACCATAACTTTCATGATAAGATGGTTGATATTTATAAAACTCTAAAAGCTAATGCATGTCAAAGAAATTTTAAATAATTTTTTACTGTTCAAAATAGTATTTCATAATTTTTGTAAATCTGAGTTACGTATTGTAACAAAAATTAACAAAATGACTAGAATTTAATTTTTTTGCATAGTTTAAGTTGCATCAATGTAAAATGAAATATTACATCATATTCAAAACAACATTTGTTTAATCGCTTAAACAATAGCTTATGGCTATCTGTACTTTAATTTTGTAAAATTGTTAAAATTTACTGAGACAAAATGTTTTCGATCGCTATGTGACGATCTTCATCAGTGTCTTCAAGAAATCATTTGTTTTTCACACATGTACAGTTATTGTTTCAGATACTTTTTGGTGCCGAGTTATTACTTTTTTTTGCTATGAGTGTTATTTGAAGAGCTTGCTAAAATTTAAAATATTCTAAAGTAGCAAAAATGAGAAATGAGTTACTATTACATACATAAAGATAGAGGTAAGACAGGCATACACAATCTTAAAGACATTAAGTTTAAAATTTCATAATAGTAAATTATTGTAAGATTTTATATTTTACACTTTTTTTCTTAGTGACAAAAAGTTGTTTTAAACCATGACCATTCTGTAATCTCATTGAGATTGACATACATTTCCATATTTTTTTTCTAAAAGCCTAGATCAAAATATGAAATGAGAAAGAATAACATTGCATATAACTGTATTTTTAATTAAATTTAATTGTATATAACATCCAACTTTGTTTTATCAGTGTCTTGTTTATATAAATGTATTGTAAAATATATGTGTAAGTGCAGAGATTTGTAAAAAAATATAATATTAGTAAGGCTGTGTTTTTATATCCTCCAACAAAATGGTCTAGGATACTGCCATATGATTATACGATTAGTTTATCATGTATTTATAAATGTTTAATAAATCATAATCTTGCACATTATTTGTCTTTGTTGATTGCGCCTTTTATATTCCTCAAAAATAAATTATAAAACTAACTATAATAAAAATAAGAGGTTTGAAAATAGGCAGTTTACAGGTAGGTAACGGTAAATGCGTTTGTTATAAAACTAGTATTTATTAGCTGTGAATCTACAGTAGCACTCAAAATTAATAAAAACTGAGATACAGGAAAACCTAAAGTATGTATATATATATATATATATATATATATATATATATATATATATATATATATATATATATATATATATATATATATATATTTGTAGCTTTGCAACACTGTTTTCTTATATTCACTTATCACTTTCACTATATGTACTTAAACAAGAATCTTACTTGGTATTTATGCAAGTTAACTTTCAAAGACTGGTTTTTCTCCATCGTCGGGCATACTGAGCGGGGGTTGTAGTAGCTGCGAGCTGCGTGGAATTCCCGTTGTCACCAGGTGGGGTGTACCGTTATGTTCTATTTTCGGATTCACTGCACTGTGCGAATCTTTTAAGTTTGTCTTTGGGTTAATTTTGTCTATTGGGTTGAATAATTTATCATTTTTTAATTTTATTTGTATTTGTTCGTTAATGATATTATTTTTATGTTTATAAATTTGTAGTTATTCCCAGATTGTCATTTTGAGGCCTTTTTGTACTTTTTTTATTAGGTGTATGTTTTTTAATGTGGGGAATGTGTGTTTGTTTTTGATGGCATGTGTAGCTAAGTTTCAGTTATAAATTTCAGGTTTGATGTATGCATTAAGGTGTTCTCTATCTGTCTTTTAATTTCTTTTGTGTTTGGCCTATGTATATTTTATTACAGTCTGGGCATTCTATTTTGTATATTCCGTTATTAAGTGTGGGACATATTTTTTCTGGTTGGTTTATTTTATTGATTATGTTTCCTGTGTTTTTTTAAGCTATGTTAATATTATTATTTTTTAGTGTTTTAGTTATTCCTTTTATGTTGTACCCTGTATATGTGAATGTGGCCCATTTTTGTTGTTGTTTGTGGTTCGATTTTAGATTGTTTTAATTTAACAATTCAATATATAAGAATTCAATATATTAAATTGTAATTTATCTATAGTTTTTTTTATTGTATCCATTTTTTGGGCTATTTGATATATTATTTGTTTTACTTTGGTTTCTTCTTCATTATTTAGAGGCAGTTTTAGGATTCCGTATAAGAGTGAGTTGTAAGCAGCCATTTTATGTTGTGGGGGATGGTTGGAGTGGTTTGGTATTGTATTAATGGTTTGTGTGGGTTTCCTATAAATTGCGTATTCAATGTTACTTATATTTCTGGTTATTGTTAGGTCTAGATAGTTTATTTTATTGTTTATTTCTTCCTCCATAGTGAATTTTTGTTAGGGTCTAAGTTGTTGATTTCATTTAAGATGATATTATTATTTATTGCTTTATTTTGTGAGATGTATAATCCATCGTCAACATATCGTATCCAATGTCCGTTGGGGTCGAGTGTTTTTATGGTTTGTGTGATTCATTCGTCAAGTTTTTGGAGGTAAATTTCTGATATTATATTTGAGAGTGGTGATCCCATTGCTAAGCCATCAATTTGTTTATATATCTTATTATTAAATATGAAATAGTTTTGGTTTAGTATGGTCTTTAGGCATTTTGTGATTTGGTTTGTGTATTTGGGGTAGGTTTTAAGGTCAGGTTATTTGTTTTTTATTATTTGGATGGTTTCGTTTATTGGTATATTAGAGTACATGTTTGTGATATCAAATGATAAATTTGGTGTTTTTGGTTATGTTTATTGTTTTTAGTATTTCCGTTAATTTAATTGAATTCTTTATGGTGTATTTATTTTCTAATTTATGTTCGTGTTTTAGGTTATTGGCGATTATTTGTGATATTTTATAGGCAGGTGTATTTTTAAAATTTATTAGGGGTCTTATGGGATTGTTGATTTTATGTATTTTGATGAGGGCGTTCATTTTGGAGGGCTTTGAATTGTCTATTGTGTATTGGTAAGGGGTTTTTTGGCTGAATAAATTGTCATTGTTTTTTGCTAATTGTATGATTTCGTTTTGGTATTTTTTAGTGGTGTCTTTGTTTAATTCTATGCGATTGTTGGATTTTATGAATTCTTCTGTTTTTTTGTTATATTCTGTTTTTGATATGATTACTGTAGCGTTGCTTTTGTTGCAATTATTTTGTTTTTGAATAGTTTTTGTTTAAATTTGTTAATTTGGTTTATTTGTGTTTTATTTTCAATTTGATTTCCTTTTTTGATTTTTTTGTTGATGATTTTGTTGATTTCGTGTGATGCTGTGTTTCTGATGTTATCTTGATTTTCGTAATTTATGAGATTTATTGCCAATTCTGTTTCTACTATGAGGTTTTCTATTGTGCTTTGTAATTTTGATTTGATGTTGGTTTTTGTGCTATTTTCGAGTACCTTTACTTCTTCTTTGGTGAAATTTGTTTTTGTAAGGTTTATAAAACTGGGGTGGAATTGATGGAGTGTTGTGATATTGTCTATGTTATTTTGTTTTTCTATTAGTTTATTAAGTTTAGATTCTATTTTTTGTTTTTTAATATATATATCCCGTATGTGGTAATACTCATATATCATGAACTTTGGTTATATTTTGATAATGCCGCATTAAAAGTTTTGATTTCCAATATTTACATCCTTTATTATAGTTATCATTCACAACATGATAACATTCAAATTGTCTTTTTTTTAACTGTGGCAAATTTTAACTATTGAAAGAAAATTTAATAAGCTAATTTCTCATTTGGTAATATATTCACCTCCACCTCAATAACTATTCAGGTATTTGCAGCTTAGACTTACCACTAGGCCTGGGCCTAGGGGTACATCATACCAGGAGGAGTAAGGTGCACAATAAAAAATAATTTTTTCAGGTAAAAAAATATATCCATGATAAAGTAAAAATATGAATTATTTTAACTAAACACACTTGTAAATATGTTGCACATACCTATAGTAGCCCTTCCTTTTATAATTGTTGAGGCAGGTTGTTTCGGGAGATGTGTCCCATTGTCAAATCAGACTGTAATTGACCTATTGTTTTTTGTAGGTTAGGGTGGGGTGGGAGATTGGGATGGAGAGGTAGTTATATTTTTGTGAGTATTGGGGGTTATGATGTCAAAAAGCGTGTGTGAAGTATAATGTAACTGGATGTTTAGTATGTTTGTATAGTGTAGTTTGAAAATTTTTTCTCATATTGTTCGGTTGTGTATCGTTGGTTACTTTTACTGGTTTAGTTTGTGAAAAATTTTCAAGTTAGATGTTATGTTTTTGTAGTTATGATTTGTGGATATGAGATGTTCGACGAACTTTGATTGGATTTGTGTTTGTGAGTGCTTTTATGTGTTCTTGGTAGCTTGTGTAAAATTACCTCCATGTCTGGTCTATGTAAAAAATGGGGCACGAACTGCGTTAGTTTGTAAACTCCAGTGGAGTTGTAAATGTCATTGGCTGTTGTTGGGTTTAAACTGTTTTTTGAGGGTGTTGTGTGTGGGAGTTGGCTATTCTGTAATTGTATTTACAAAGTGTGTTAGTTTATGAGTTTTGAGTGATCTGTATGGTATTGTCAAGTATTTTATGAGTTTGTCATGTTACGTATTTGTAGTTGGGTTATTAAGTTCTTTTTAGGCGGTTGTATAGCTTCTCAATCAATCATTGTTATGTTGTATATATTGGTTTGTGCTATATGTTTTATGGTGTTTAATGCTTGGTAGTATTCTTCATTGCCTAACAGTGTATGTAAATATATAGGTGTAAAGCAATACATCATGGTGTTGTAAGCCGCTAGATTATGTTGACATTTGTTGATTCCATCTTCACGTGAGCTACTAGTAATCACTAAGTAGTGGAGTTACGGTCTGAGTTGACAAAGGGACACATCTCCCGAAACGACCGTCCTCAACAAGCAAAGTAAGTGCTACTATAGGCAAGTTTAAAACATTCAAGAGTTTTTAGAGTTTATGTTGGTGTAGGTGGTTTGAATAGTTGTGAATGGTAGTATTGGTGTTGGTGGGTTTTTGGTATATGTTGAATTTATGTATTTGTTTGTCTGTATGTGTAATTATAAAGTCCAAGATATTAAGGGAGTTATTTTGTTCTGTTTCGATGTAGGGGCGTAACTACGATGTTGGAGGCCCCGGGGCAAACGTGATCTGGGGGCCCCCTACCGGGGTGTCTGGGGGTTTACCCCCAGCGGAAGGGGGGGTCTTCCCCCCTCCCTTGGAATATTTTTTATATTTAACCCTTTTAAAACGCATTTTAATGCATTCCATGACTGAAGTTTCTTGTACCTACACATTGCTATTTTAAGTTGACTAATACAAAACAATTTTAAATCACCTTTTTTAAGCTAAATCATTTTGCAAGTACCATCAATATATAACCTTTACTGTTTTCATAAAAAATATACTATAATGTTAATTATATTGTTCGGCTACACTGAGACACTGTAAGTCTATAATCGCGTTATACTGCTTATCGGCAGTATAAGGCAATTACAAACCTACAGTGTAGCCGAACAATGTTAAAGGTAATTTGTCTTTTTACAAATATGATGTTATTATCGAAAGATTCATATTATTAATAGTAATTTTATTTTACCGTTTCAATTTTATTAGTTTTAAATCTCTTGAGACACAAAGTAAGAATGTAGCTTAACATACACTCTATACCTATACCACTTCACTTATTACATTTTGAAGATTTATTCAGAATGTTTAGAAGTGTTCTTAAATTATTAAAGTACAAAATGAGGAATAATTAGACGCAAAACTCAAAGAAGTAGCTTCTTTTATTTTAACAGATAGAAATCATGGTTGCATCCAACATAATATGTTTACAATAAAATTACAATATCCATTGACATTTTAGGGTTACTACAGTTTCCCCAGTTTCCCGATTAAAACTCCTTCCTTCTTACTTTCATCGCGGCAAACTCATCGATGACGTTGTCTAGGTTGATCCTCTTGGCACGTTCATTTTCAATAGAAAGTAGAGCTAAGCTGCTAAGTCGGTCTTCTCCCATTGAATTCCTAAGATAATTCTTGATTAATTTTAATTTTGAAAATGACCTCTCAGCCTTGGCCACAGTTACAGGGACAGTCAGATACATTATACAAGCTGTACAAACATCAGGGTAGGTTGAAGACAACATGTTGTGATTTATGATTAAGATGTCTGACATTTCTTTAACACTGGTGATCTTCTCGATTTTTCTTTTAAACGTAGACCTCACTGATAAGATTTGAGAGGGAAAAGATGAAGAAATATCATCTGGAAAACGTTTTACGAAGTTGATTGCTTCGTTTTGAAGGTCTTGTTCGTTTGCATTCAAAATAAAATCAGGTTGAACAATTTGGTACATATCTAACACTGATTTCATTCCTTGAAAGCGGGAGTCTAGCTGACCGCGTATTGTGTCGATCATTGGGTAAAACACGATTACTCTGAAGCATGACTTGGGATCTTGAAGTCTTTCATCTTCGCACAGTTCATCGAAATGTTTTTTCGTCTTCTGCATTCTTTTTGGAGCGAACCCTACTGGTATTCCCCAACATTGACACATATTTGAAGCCTCTTCAAAGAAGGTTCCAAATTGTCCTCTCATTTCAGTTAGTTTTAAGAGGCCCTCTTCAAGTAAACTGTAAGCTGTTAAAAGGTCCAAAGTTTCTGATTGCAGTGTTTTCGAGACTAAATTGAGGATTTCGAGGATTTTATTTTGCACAACTAGTAACAAAACAAATTTGATGATTCTAGTTTCTTTTTCAGTTGTGCTGCTTCGTC
This sequence comes from Prosapia bicincta, assembly GCA_036971475.1. Taxonomy (NCBI): domain Eukaryota; kingdom Metazoa; phylum Arthropoda; class Insecta; order Hemiptera; family Cercopidae; genus Prosapia; species Prosapia bicincta. The sequence continues at coordinate 23,656,009 of JBAIZL010000010.1, forward strand.
TCTTTCATTTCTTTTGTTACTTGTCAGAACTAGACTTGAAAGGCACTTCAAAACATCGCAAAATCTGTGTTTCAATGCATTGACTGCATCAAATCTTCCAGCCCAGCGTGTTGGATTGAGAGATTTTAGATTTAGAGTCACTTTTGAGGAACATTTTTCATATTGGTATGAAGACTTCAATGCCTCCCAACGAATGATACTGTTGCCAAAAAACAATAAACACTTTGAACAGTTTCATAGAACTGACAGATGTCTCTAGTTTCGTCTACAGCATCTTTCAACACAAGATTTAAATTATGTGCCGCGCAATGAACAAAAAAAGCATGAGGTGCTTTATCTTTTATTCGACTTTGCACGCCACTATAGACTCCACTCATAACGGAGGCTCCATCGTACCTTTGGCCACAACATTTACTTAGATCCAAACCTTTTGTTTCCACGGCCTTGAGTATTTCATCTGTCAGACCTGCTGCTGACTGATCTTTGACTGCGATAAAAGAACAGAACACTTCACAGATTGTTAGCTGGTTTGGTTTTCCAGTCGCATCGTCTTGAATCTTCACATATCGATAAACTTTGCTTAGCTGGTCAACTTTGGATACGTCTTGTGTGGTGTCAAAAATTACAGAGAAAAACGATGCACTTTGTATTTCAGTTATTATTTCCTTTCGAACATGAGAGGCCAACAAATCTATAAGTTCATTTTGCATCTTTGGGCTTAAATATTTTATAGAACCTTCGGGTCGCATAGCAAGCTTTTGTAAAGTAGGGTCATACTTTGAAAGAAGTTCAATGATGAATAGAAAATTTCCTTTGTTAGAGCTTTCAAACTTTTCACTGGATCCTCGAAAAGCTAAGTTGCATGTCGCAAGGGTGAGAGTGACATCCAGAATTCATTCAATTACTTTGCGCCAAAATCTGCTTTCGTCCTCATATTGTTTATCTATTCTATCTTCAACGGTCCGGTGTTTAAGCCATTCGTCATGCACCATGCACGATTGAGTGTGTTGTCTTGAGCCTTCATGGCTGTCTATGTGTTCAGAAAGGTGCTTCCAGTCCCTCACTCCACTTTCTGAAAACTCCACCTGCATTTCTTTATGTTCAGAAAATAACCAGCAAGGAAGAAAGTAAACACTATCATTTATTTTAGAATAGCCAACCAATTTCTTCTTAGCTTCATTAGACCCTTAGTGGTTAAGATGTAAAAGTGGTTTGAGAAACACCTACCCTGTTGATCTCTATCTCTTGGAAAAGGTCCATCATGCTGAAAAGGACCTTCCTGAATAAGTTTTCGCTTCAGATCACTTTCATGCACAGTTCTTGGGAAAACATCGCACAAGCTTACTTCTTTATCTGTAGAGGTTGGTTCTAAAACTGGAATGGCATCTTTACTGCGACCAGACTCTTTAGTAATTGATTCTGCTTGCAGATCAAGTAGATTTTGATCATTTTCTTCAATGTTATGACAAATTTCTACTTCAAGGTTTTCAGATACCGCTAATTCATTCTGGAGGCATTGTGGGTCTTGTAGCTGAACTTGTATTTCTGAAAATAAAAATCAACATTTTGAAAACATGCTGAAAATGATTTCCCATAGGAGCTAAAAAGGATGCAACAAACCAGAAGTTTATGGGAATCAACATTTTTGATGGAAAATCCCCAACATATTTCCGGAGAGTTCGTAAAGTAAACACCCTGTATATTATATAAATATGAAGTGAGCTTAGTCTAAATTATTGTGAATGTTTAGCCTAATTGTATTAGCTATTAGGCCAGATTAAATATCATTGTTCTTACCTGAATTAGCTCCCTCGCTATTACATTGAGACTGACTAGTTGCAGATTCCAGCCAAGCATTCAAACCCCTAGAACATTGAGCCGATTCCAGCTCTTTCTTTTTTTTCTCTTTGCGTTTCTGATTTCCACTTTGATATGTTCGTTTCATGTTTAACTTTCACAGCTATATTACAGTTTACGGCCAAACATAATTGAACGACAATAAAACACACTCCCACAAACATTAAAGATACGATAAAGATACTCCCATTAGACACGATAAAGACTAGATAAAGGTGTGTACAACTGCAACGATCACAGACTATAAACACTGAATTCAATAGGGATGAGTGAACAATGAACATCAATACTATGTAGCGCACACTGTGGTCAACTGAGTACTGACAAGAGACTAACCGAAACAACAAAAAAACAAAATGGAGGATTGTCCCCACCCACTCCGAGTGCACAAGGTCACTCAGTTCGGCGCGACACCCGAGACTCTAAGCAACTGCAGTGTGTGCAATTGTATTTTAGTCGAAAAGACTAATTTTCCCATTAAAAAACTAAAAGTTTATGTTGAGGTCTAGGGTGCTCCTGTAAGATTTTTTAAATTATATCATTCGAAAATATTTAGTTGGGATCGGCTTTTAAAACATATTTTTATTTTCATCATTAAAATCTATGCACGGCGCACGGCCAACCAAGCGGGGGGCCCCGGGGCTCTGCCCCGGTTGCCCCAATGGTAGTTACGGCCCTGTTTCGATGGTGTATGTTAGTTTCGGGTGTATGGAATTTTTTAAAAATATGTGCTCTCGGCGTTTACTCTATTTGTAAAATGTTATAATGTCAACGATGTACCTATACCAGTAAATTATTTTTCTTTTATAGAGTTTATGTGCTAACTGTTCATTGAAGTTTTGTAAATATAGATGGATAAATAGCTACGTATAACAGGGTTCAGATTTTTCAAAGACGTGATTATAAATAAACTCAGTTTCAATATAGGTTTGGAGTTTTTGAGATTATTAAAATATAGAGAGCTACAGAAATTACCAAATATGCAAGCAAATTTTGACTAATTAGCAAGGTTTTAGATCATTTTGATGCAGTTGACATCCATCCAAACATTGACATTGCCTTAAGAATGGTTCTTAGAGCTCCTGCCACAAATTGTACAGGAGGCATATTCT
>JBAIZL010000010.1:23663977-23763977 GCA_036971475.1 Prosapia bicincta
TAAGAACACGGAACTAGAGCTTAAAATTAATCTCTATTACACTTTCAAAAAACTTGTAATTTCCTGTTGTATGAGATCAACCCCTTAAGATGAGGTATCCGATTTTAACTTACAAGTTATAGGCTAAGTTTGGAACATTATACAATTCCAGAAACAGCAATCCTCATATATAAGAAAGTAAGTATTTGTTGATTCCATCTTCATGTGAGCTACTAGTTTTCATTAAAACACTTGTAAATATTTTACAACTTGCCTATAGTATACCACATTGAACAAAACCACATTTTACACAACAATAAATACTCAGATAACATCACTTACTGGTATAGATATATCAATGATATCATAACATTATACAAAGGCAACGCACCCCGAGCACACATATTTTTAAAACATCTTAATTCCATACATCCAAAACTAACATACACCATTGAAACAGAATAAAAAAAACTCTCTTAACTTCCTGGACCTTACAATTAAACATACAGACAAACAAACAAACACATAAATTCAACATATACCGAAAACCCACCAACACCAATACTACCATTCACATCTCTTCAAACCACCCTCACCAACATAAACTAGCTGCTTATAACACCATGATATATCGCCTACTTAAAACACCGTTAGACAAAGATCACTACCAAGAATTAAACACCATAGAACATATAGCACAAACTAATGGATACAACACAACAATGATTCACAATCGATACAATCCCCTAAAAAACAAACTCAATAACCCAAATACAAATACATAACACGACGAACCCATAAAATACTTATCAATACCATACAGATCATCCAAAACTCACAATCTAACAAATACACTACAAAAATACAGTTACAAAATATCCTACTCCACACACAATACTCTCAATAAATAATTTAAACCCAACCACAAAATCAGTGACATTTACAACGCCGCTGGAGTTTACAAACTAACTTGCCGTTAGTGCCCCAGTTTTTAAATAGGCCAGAGAGGGAGGTCTTTTTACACATGCTACCAAGAACATATAAATACACTAACAAACAATAATTACCAATCAAACTTAGCCGAACATCTCAAGTCCACAAAACATGAGTACATAGACATAACATCCAACCTACAAATTCTTCATAAACAATACAGAAACAACCAATGTTACACAACCGAACAATACGAAATATGCAAACATTTCAAACTACACCCTACACACAAACTCAACACCTAATTACGTTATAACTCATACACACTTTTCGATATCACTCTTAATGCTCACTAAGTACACCCAAACCCCCGCCATAATATCCCACCCCCATCCTAACGCCCTAACCTCTGAAAACCTTGAGATCAGTTGCGATCTGAGTTGACAAAGGGACACATCTCCCAAAACGGCCGTCTTCAAGAAATATAAGTAAGTGCTACTATAGGCAAGTTTTAAAATATTTACAAGTGTTTTAGAAAAAGTAGGTGTTACTCTTTTACAAGAGTGTACATTTTTTTTTTTTGTATTAAAATTATCTGGTAAAATCTATAAAACATCAAATTTTTAACTTAAAGGTCAGAACTCCTGATGTCAGATAATTGGGAAAATTGAAAGAGGACAGTATCAAGTACCCTAATAACAAAGATGAGGAAAACCATAAAAACTAGGACAAAATAAAGAAAAAGTATTTGATTTTCAGAGATAAAGCTCAAGGATAGGTAAGCATAAGTGGGAAACATAGAAAATTTGATAGAGAGATATCACAGTATGAATAATAATATAGTAACAGAAGACTATAACAAAAAAAATGACATAGGTATAATAAAAGATTTATATGATTAAATTTCTTGACTATTTAATATTATGTCCTCTAATATCAATATAAATATTAATGACTTCAAAATTAATATTGAAATAGGACCTCTAAACTCTAACTAGAAAAACACAATGATAGAGAAGTTAAAACCTTTTGTAAAGGTAGCTACTAAGTTTTATGGAATGATTAAATTCATATTCTGATTAAATAAATCTGAACTACAAAATTAATAATAAAAATCTACTTCATATTTGTTCATTCCATCTTCACGTGAGCTACTAGTTTTCACTAAACACTTGTAAATGTTTATAAACTTGCCTATAGTAGTACTTATTTATATTTGTTGAGGACGGTCGTTTCAGGAGATGAGTCCCATTGTCAATACTTATCAATACCATACAGATCATCCAAAATCCACAATCTAACCAACACACTACGAAAATACAAGTACAGAATATTTTACTCCACACACAACACTTTCAATAAACAATTTAAACCCAACAACAAAATCAACGACATTTACAACACCACTGGAATTTACAAACTAACTTGCAGTTCGTGCCCCAGTTTTTACATAGGCCAGACAGGGAGGTCCTTCTACACATGTTACCAAGAACATATAAAAGCATTAACAAACAATAACTACCAATTAAACTTCGCCGATCATCTCAACTCCACAAAACATTACTACAAAGACATAACATCTAACCTACAAATTCTTCAATACACAATTACATTACAACTCACACACTTTTTGACATCATAACTCCTAATACTCACAAAATACACCTACACCACCATAATATCCCCCCCCCCCCTAACACCCTAACCTACGTAAACCTTGAGATCAGTTACGGTCTGAGTTGACAATGGGACACATATTCCGAAACAGCCGTCCTCAACAAATATAAGTAAGTGCTACTATAGACAGATTTATAAACATTTACAAGTGTTTAGAAACATCTACTTTTAAAATAAACTAAAGAAACACATAACAAAGTTGTGTAATGACAGCAACCCATTTGGAAATGATTGTTAGAGCTTTAAAAATATTCAGCAGATAAGATCATTAACATAAAACATATATTCTAAAACTCTTATAAATCAAATCATCAATAGGGATTCAAAGTTATCATTGGTTAATCCACCAATATATGTTTGAAAAAATGGGAGGAAGACAGAAAGAGGGGGTTCACCTTTCTCAATAGCCAAAAATATATTTCTAAACTATGGCTGGGAAAAACTTGATTCTCAATTAGAAGAATTAGAAAAAATATTTAGAAAGTTATGGCAGCATTTAACAAATTTAAAATATGTAAGAAAAACAAGTTACAAAGCGAAAAAAACTAAAAATTGTTGGGAAAATATTAGTTAGTGAGTGATCAATTATGATTCTAACAATATTAAAGGGATAATATTATAATGACCCCAATAGAAGATAATGTTTAGGTATGTTACTAAAACCAAATATAAAGACGGGGTGATATTGTATCTTCTTTAACTGTAGAATTACAGTCGGATTTGGCCATAAGACAAATCTCCCAAAATGACTGACCTCAATTAGATGAAAAGCAAGTGATATCTTAGGCAAGTGTTTACATATTAATAGATAAGTTAAAGTAGAAGCAAGTGGTACCTTGAGCAAGTGTTTACATATTAGTACATAAGTTAAAGTAGAAGCAAGTGGTACCTTAGGCAAGTGTTTACATATTAATACATAAGTTAAAGTAGAAGCAAGTGGTACCTTAGGCAAGTGTTTACATATTAATACATAAGTTAAAGTAGAAGCAAGTGGTAACTTAGGCAAGTGTTTACATATTAATACATAAGTTAAAGTAGAAGCAAGTGGTACCTTAGGCAAGTGTTTACATATTAATACATAAGTTAAAGTAGAAGCAAGTGGTAACTTAGGCAAGTGTTTACATATTAATACATAAGTTAAAGTAGAAGCAAGTGGTAACTTAGGCAAGTGTTTACATATTAATACATAAGTTAAAGTAGAAGCAAGTGGTACATTTGGCAAGTGTTTACATATTAATACATAAGTTAAAGTAGAAGCAAGTGGTACCTTAGGCAAGTGTTTACATATTAATACATAAGTTAAAGTAGAAGCAAGTGGTACCTTAGGCAAGTGTTTACATATTAATACATAAGTTAAAGTAGTTGCTCAAGTTGAAGATGGAACAAATAGTGTTCATATTACTGTGTTATTAATGCAGTATAAATACACACAATTCTCTGGATTAGTGTGAGTTGAAGCTTATGTACCATACATTGGTTTAATAACAACTTAAAGCAACTGTGGCGTAAATGTTTATATTAATTAAAACAACCTCTCACCACAAATTCAACAAATTTTATTTTAACCTTATGTACATTTCGACTACAAAGTAATCATCTTCAGTCCCGCAGGGGGGTGCGGACTAGCCGCACCTACGAGGGATTTGGCGTCCCTCGCGGTACCCTAGCCTAACACTACACCACTCACAAAAACATACACACACACATACACACACCAACACAATCTATACACATTTCAACACTTACATCTTCGCTTAGGGAATTTTGACTGGTCAGAACCGTTGCGCGTTGGGAGTGCTGAAAAGTCCAGAGCTTGACAAACTCTGGTCTGGGACGCTGATGTGAGCTTGCTCTGCCGAAGACGTAAGCGCGGTTTCTGGTCTACCAGCCGCTTCGGTCCTTGGTCAGGGAGTGTCCGCGGTGCATGGGTGTCGGAGCCTGTGCACAGTATTACGAGTTCTCGACTGATGCCCTTCCAGTCGAGCTAAGGAGAAAAGCTATAGGCCTCAGAGTTCTGAGGATTGGAAATGATCTTATTGTGATCCAAGGGTGTACCCGTTCCTATAGTCTCGCCCGTAACGCTTGACACGATGGCTGGCAAAAAAATATTTATGGATTCAAAAACCACGTCAAATATGACTAGTCTGAAGAGGACACGCCAGGATTCTCCTGACGATCTATCTTGTAAAGATTTGAGTAAAAAGTTGATGGTGGCAACGTCGCAGACATTGCCATCAGCAAAGTATTTAGTGGTTTCTAGTGCCAAAGAAGGGAAAGATCTTTCTAAAGTTTCTCCTTTCCTTATTAACATGGCTATTACTGCCTGTGCTGGAGGTCCAGTAGCCTCTATTAAGAAACTTAGAAACGGAACAATGTTAGTTACGACTTCCACCGAGAGACAAACCTGTGCTCTATCTAAAATGACCTCTTTCTTTGATCAGGTCAAGGTATCTGTGGCTCCCCATAGATCCTTGAATTATTCAAAGGGGGTTATCACATGTAGGGATTTAATGTACCTTCCGGTTGATGAAATTAAATCCGAACTCTCGTCTCAGTCAGTTACGGACGTTGTCAATATCATGAAAATGGACAAAGGAAGAAAAAGTAGCAACAGCTTCTTTTATCGTCACTTTTGGAAAGCCGGAAATACCCGAATACTTACATGCAGGTTACCAAAGGCTCTCAGTGAGACCATACGTGGCTAACCCTAGGCGCTGCTTCAAGTGCTAGCGATTTGGGCATATCAGCTCTACCTGTTCGAAGCAGAACGTGTGCGGTATATGTAGCGTTGAAGGCCATGATGATAAGGAATGTGTCAACTGTGGTGGTGACCACCCAGCGCGATCCTACAACTGCCCTACTTTTAAGGAAGAGAAAGCTATCCTAGGCATCATGGCGAAAGACAAGCTGTCGTTTCCAGAGGCCAAAAAACTCTATAGATCTACTCAGCCAAAGGCAGACAGTAAGACTTATGCCGCTACTCTGACCGCTTCCAAATCGTCCTGTAACAACTGTGCCGAGCTGTCGAAAAAAATTGAAGTTCTAACTGAACACGTTTCTCGCCTTTTGTCCATAGTCACCAATGGTCCTCCTACTTTGAATTTAGTACAACCTGCAGCGACGGATAGTGATTTACCTCTTGTACCAATCCCTTCCACTGGGGGGATTGGAGCACGAAATAAATCATTAAGTGAGCCTTGTGTTTCTTTGCGAAAATCATTGTCAACGGCTAACAAAGCTTCTGTGCAGAAGATGTTGGAAAAAAACAAACCACGTAGACCAGTGTTATGCCAGACCACATCTCAACCGTCGTTACCGGGTATTAGGAAAAAAGCTAACAAAGGAGGGAATGTGAAAACCACTCCTCCTAAACCCAAATCTTCCTCAGATTCCATCCCTGAACGGGTGAATATGGAATCTGAAAAATGTAAGCCTGGGACGTCTAAAAACGTCCCAATCAAGAAAGGAGAAAGCACCAATGGGTGTCAGATCAATCCATTGCTGAGTTAATAAATGTCAACAATTAACAAATCAGTGATACAATGGAACGTCAACGGTGTTAGGAGTTACATAGAAGAACTTAAAGTACTCGTGCAAGATGTGTACCCAATGTTTGTATGTCTACAGGAGACACATCTCCACGAATCGCATAATTTCCATTTAAGGGAGTATTCAGTTTTTAGATCGGACTTCGTTACAGAAGATCGAGCTAGAGGTGGCGTAGCCATCCTAGCCCGTGACTGTATCGATGCTGTTTCTCTAAACTTAATAACTCCTTTACAAGCAGTAGCCGTTCAAACAGCTGTCCCCTATAAAATCACTGTGTGTTGTGTCTACTTGCCACCACATGAAAATCTTCAACACAGGGATTTAGTGAATTTGATAAGCCAGTTACCGACTCCGTTCTTATTGGTAGGAAATTTCAATGCCCACCATTTGTCTTGGGGATCTCCGACTAGCAACTCTCGAGGTGAACTTGTGGAGAGTGTGAGAACGGAACTGGACTTATGTCTGCTAAATGACGGTTCGCCTACCCATTTAGCAGCAGCTACTGGTGGATGGACAGCTGTTGACCTATTGATCTGCAGCCCTCAATTAGCTACTAAATGCACATGGTCGGTACTCAATGATTTGTATGGAAGCGACCATGTGCCTATTAAGATCAGTTTATGTGACTCCCAACCCTGTTATGCTCGAAATTCCAGTTGGATTTTGCGAAAAGCCAACTGGGACTCCTACTCGAACTACCTTGTATCACTTGACATGGATTATCTGACACCCATTGTTGAAAATATAGAAAAGTTTACGAAAGCTATTTTAAATGCCGCTGAAAAGACCATTCCGAAAACCTCTGCGCTTCCACGCCGACCGCCTGTGCCGTGGTGGAACGATGAATGCACAGAAATCCTCCGTTTACGACGAAGAGCTCTTAGGAAATTTAAACGACACCCAACAAATGGAAACCTTCAGGAATATAAAATACTCCGTGCGAAAGCACGGAGGATATTTAGGCTGAGTAGAAAGAACTCTTGGGAACAGTACATTAGCACAATTACAGGAACAACTCCGTCTTCCACAGTGTGGAGGAAACTAAGATCAGTTTGTGGTACTTCCACTCCGTTGCCAGCCATTGCGCTGAAGCAGCCGGATGGAAGAATAATCTCAAACCGTGATGATATTGCTAATGTACTTGGAAAATCATTTTCTAACTTTTCTGCTACTACAGCCTATAATAGATTATTCCAGATTTATAAACTGAAGGAAGAAGCAATACCGTTTACTGTTGGGTCGTCTGGGGACTCTCCTTTAAACACTCCTTTCTCTATAGGGGAATTGGAGTCAGCTCTTCAGTCAACGAAGGATTCTGCACCAGGTCCTGATTCCATTGTGTACTCCATGCTGAAACATCTACCGTCATCTGCGAAACTTGTCCTCCTTCGAATATACAATCGTTTATTCGAGGAGCGCTCTTTCCCCGATGCATGGTTAGAATCGACGGTAATTCCTCTTTTGAAGCCAGGTAAAGACAAAACCAATCCCAGTAGTTATAGACCTATATCCCTTACAAGCGTCTTATGCAAACTACTGGAGAAGATGGTCAACCGCCGTCTTGTCTGGTACCTAGAAACCAATGACCTTATTTGCAACGAACAGTGTGGTTTCAGGCAAGGACGATCATCCGTTGACCAATTAGTTTTGTTAGAATCCGCTATTCAAGATGCCTTTCTCTTGCGTCAAACACTCGTTGCTGTTTTCTTCGACCTTGAGAAGGCATACGATATGGCATGGAAAAGAGGAATTCTGAACACTTTAAAATCATGGGGTATACAAGGAAATGTCTTAGCATTCATAGCTAACTTTCTTTCGAATAGATCTTTCCGCGTTCGTCTTGGAGGCACGTATTCAAACAGTTATAAACAGGAGAATCGTGTACCGCAGGGCAGCGTGCTGAGCGTCACGCTATTTGCCGTTGCAATAAACAGTATCACGAGTTATATACGATCTCCGGTTCACTGTTCACTCTTTGTAGATGACTTTTGTATATATGTGCCTGCTCGTAGTATGGCAACTGCGGAAAGATCTTTGCAGTTAGCAATAAGTAGATTAGAGGAATGGTCAAGAACTACAGATAAAAAAAAAAAAAAAAAAAAAAAAGTAATCATCTTCAGAGGTATTTTTACAAATAACTAACTAACTTACAGCTAAACCTATGCGTATTTATAAGCAACGGGAACTCCTTGGCCACGCTCCCTACACTATCCGACCAATCATGTTACGAGTAACAACTAGGTCTGGTCTAACAGAAGGAGTTACCGTTACATTATTTAGATATAACTTAGATATAAATAACCTTAAATTATTTTAAAATGTTAAATCAAAAAATATGTTAAATGGTTTCGAAAGTATGTTAATTAATAAATATGAAACTGATAAATTATTAAATTCTGACAAAGGCCATATCCCGAATTCCCAATTGTATCTATTAGTTAAGAGATAGTTATAGTTTTTAATTGTTAAATGTGTAAATTTAATAATTACTGTAAAATTCAAAATAATGTAACGGTAACTCCTTCTGTTAGACCAGACCTAGTTGTTACTCGTAACATGATTGGTCGGATAGTGTAGGGGGTGTGGCCAAGGAGTTCCCGTTGCTTATGGCCTACAACGTATCTACTGTGCAACGCCAACTGCAATGTATGTATAAAAATGTTTCCATGCCTTGACACGATGTCCTTGCCTCTGGAAGGATATGATTCAGATGAGTATCATAAATATGCAGTAACAGGGCCTACAACGTATCTACTGTGTAACGCCAACTGCAATGTATTTTTAAAAATGTTTCCATGGCTTGACACGATGTCCTTGCCTCTGGAAGGATATGATTCAGATGAGTATTATAAATATGCAGTGACAGGGCCTACAACTTATATACTGTGCAACGCCAACGGCAATGTATGTTTAAAAATGTTTCAATGGCTTGACAAGATGTCCTCGCCTATGGAAGTACATGATTCAGATTAATATTATTAATATGCAGTAACAGGGCTAACAACGTGTCTACTGTCTAACGCCAACTGCAATGTATGTGTACAAATGGTTCTATGACTTCACGCAGTGTCCTTGAATCTGCAATAATTTGATCCTGATTAGTATTATAAATATGCAGTAACAGGGCCTGCAAAGTATCTGCTGTGCAACGCCAACTGCAATGTATGTGTAAATAAGTTTCCATGGCTTCGCACGATGTCCTTGCCTCTAGAAAGATATGATTTAGATGAGTATTATAAACATGCAGTAACAGGGACTACAACGTATCTACTGTGCAACGCCAACTGCAATGTACGTGTAAAAATGTTTCCATGGTTTCACACGGTGTCTTTGAATATGGAAGGATATGATTCACATGACTATTATAAATATGCTGTAACAGGGCCTACAACGTATCTACTGTGCAACGCCAACTAAAATGTATCTGTAAAAATGTTTCCATGGTTTCACATGGTGTCTTTGAATATGGAAGGATATGATTCGCATGACTATTATAAATATGCAGAAACAGGACCTACAACGTATCTACTGTGCAACGCCAACTAAAATGTATGTGTAAAAATGTTTCCATGGTTTCACATGGTGTCTTTGAATATGGAAGGATATGATTCGCATGACTATTATAAATATGCAGTAACAGGGCCTACAACGTATCTACTGTGCAACGCCAACTAAAATGTATCTGTAAAAATGTTTCCATGGTTTCACATGGTGTCTTTGAATATGGAAGGATATGATTCGCATGACTATTATAAATATGCAGAAACAGGACCTACAACGTATCTACTGTGCAACGCCAACTAAAATGTATGTGTAAAAATGTTTCCATGGTTTCACATGGTGTCTTTGAATATGGAAGGATATGATTCGCATGACTATTATAAATATGCAGTAACAGGGCCTACAACGTATCTACTGTGCAACGCCAACTAAAATGTATGTGTAAAAATGTTTCCATGGTTTCACACGGTGTCCTAGCCTCTAGAAGGATATGATTCAAATGAGTATTATAAATATGCAGTAACAGGGCCTGCAATGTATTCACTGTGTAATGCCAACTGCAATGTATGTGTAAAAGTGTTTCCATGTTTTCACACGATGTCCTTGCCTCTGGAAGGATATGATTAGGATGAGTAATATAAATATGCAGTAACAGGGCCTACAGCGTATCTGCTGTGCAACGAGAACTGCAATGTATGTGTAAAAATGTTTCCATGGCTTCTAACAATGCCCTTGCCTCTGGAAGGATATGATTCAGATGAGTATTATAAATATGCAGTAACAGGGCCTACAGCGTATCTGCTGTGCAACGAGAACTGCAATGTATGTGTAAAAATGTTTCCATGGCTTCTAACAATGCCCTTGCCTCTGGAAGGATATGATTCAGTTGAGTATTATAAACATGCAGTAACAGGGCCTACAACGTATCTACTGTGTTACGCCAATTGCAATGTATGTGTAAAAATGTTTTCATGGCTTCCCACGGTGTCCTTGAATCTGGAAGGATATGATTCAGTTGAGTATTATAAATATGCAGTAACAGGGCCTACAACGTATATACTGTGTAACGCCAACTGCAATGTGTGTGTAAAAATGATTCCATGGGTTAACAAGATGCCCATGCTTCTGGAAGGATATGATTCAGATAAGTATTATAAATATGCAGTAACAGGGCCTACAACGTATCTACTGTGTAACGCCAATTGCAATGTATGTGTAAAAATGTTTCCATGGCTTCCCACGAAGTCCTAGCCTCTGGAAGGATATGATTCTGATGAGTATTATAAATATGCAGTAACAGGGCCTACAACGTATCTACTGTGTATCGCCAACTGCATTGTACGTGTAAAAATGTTACCATGGCTTCCCACGAGGTCGTAGCCTCTGGAAAGATATGATTCAGATGAGTATTATAAAAATGCAGTAACAGTGCCTAAAACGTATCTACTGTGTAATGGAAACTGCAATGTAAGTGTAAAAATGTTTCCATGGGTTCACACGAGTATTATAAATATGCAGTAACAGGGCCTACAACGTATCTACTGTGTAACGCCAACTGCAATGTATGTGTAAAAATGTTACCATGGCTTCCCACGAGGTCCTAGCTTCTGGAAAGATATGATTCAGATGAGTATTATAAAAATGCAGTAACAGGGCCTAAAACGTATCTACTGTGTAATGGAAACTGCAATGTAAGTGAAAAAATGTTGCCATGGCTTCCCACGAGGTCCTAGCCTCTGGAAAGATATGATTCAGATGAGTATTATAAAAATGCAGTAACAGGGCCTAAAACGTATGTACTGTGCAACGCCACTGCAATGTATGAGTAAAAATGCTTCCATTTGCTGCACATGATGTCCTTGCCTCTGGATGAATTTGATTCAGATGAGTATTATAAATATGCAGTAACAGGGCTTACAACGTATCTACTGTGCAACGCCAACTGCAAAGTATGAGTAAAAATGTTTCCATGGCTTCACACGATGTCCTTGCTTCTGGAAGGAATTGATTCAGTTGAGTATTATAAATATGCAGTAACAGGGCCTACAACGTATCTACTGTGCAATGCCAACTGCAATTTATGTGTAAAAATGTTTCCATGGCTTCACACAGTGTCCTTGCTTCTGGAAGGAAATGATTCAGTTGAGTATTATAAATATGCAGTAACAGGGCCTACAAAGTATCTACTGTGCAACGCCAACTGCAATGTAAGAAGTTAAAATGTTTTCGTGGCTTCACAAGATGTCCTTGTCTCTGGAAGGATATGATTCAGATGAGTATTATAAATATGCAGAAACAGGCCCTACAACCTATCTAGTATGCAACGCCAACTGCAATGTAGGTGTAGAAATGTTTCCATGGCTTTCCACGAGGTCCTAGTTTTAAAAGGATATGATTCAGATGAGTATTATAAATATGCAGTAACAGGGCCAACAACGTATCTAGTATGCAACGCCAACAGCAATGTATGTGTAAAAATGTTTCCATGGCTTCACACCGTGTCCTTGAATCTGGAAGGATATGCTTCAGATGAGTATTATAAATATGCAGTAACAGGGCCTACAACGTATCTACTGTGTAACGCCAACTGCAATGTAGGTGTAGAAATGTTTCCATGGCTTTCCACGAGGTCCTAGTTTTAAAAGGATATGATTCAGATGAGTATTATAAATATGCAGTAATAGGGCCTACAACGTATCTACTGTGTAACGCCAACTGCAATGTAGGTGTAGAAATGTTTCCATGGCTTTCCACGAGGTCCTAGTTTTAAAAGGATATGATTCAAATGAGTATTATAAATATGTAGTAACAGGACCTACAACGTATCTACTGTGTAACGCCAACTGGAATGTAGGTGTAGAAATGTTTCCATGGCTTCACACGGTGTCCTTGAATCTGGAAGGATATGCTTCAGATGAGTATTATAAATATGCAGTAACAGGGCCTACAACGTATCTACTGTGTAACGCCAACTGCAATGTAGGTGTAGAAATGTTTCCATGGCTTTCCACGAGGTCCTAGTTTTAAAAGGATATGATTCAGATGAGTATTATAAATATGCAGTAACAGGACCTACAACGTATCTAGTATGCAACGCCAACTGCAATGTATGTGTAAAAATGTTTCCATGGCTTCACACGGTGTCCTTGAATCTGGGAGGATATGCTTCAGATGAGTATTATAAATATGCACTAACAGGGCCTACAATGTATCTACTGTGTAACTCCAACTGCATCGTACGTATAAAAATGTTTCCATGGCTTCACACGGTGTCTTTGAATCTGGAAGGATATGCTTCAGATGAGTATTATAAATATGCAGTAACAGGGCCTACAACGTATCTACTGTGTAACGCCAACTGCAATGTAGGTGTAGAAATGTTTCCATGGCTTTCCACAAGGTCCTAGTTTTAAAAGGATATGATTCAGATGAGTATTATAAATATGCACTAACAGGGCCTACAATGTATCTACTGTGTAACTCCAACTGCATCGTACGTATAAAAATGTTTCCATGGCTTCAGTCGATGTCCTTGTTTCTGGAAGGATATGATTCACATGACTATTATAAATATGCAGTAACAAAGCCTACAATGTATCTACTGTGCAACGCCAACTGCAATGTATGTGTACAAATGTTTGAATGGCTTCAGTCGATGTCCTTGTTTCTGGAAGGATATGATTCACATGACTATTATAAATATGCAGTAACAAAGCCTACAATGTATCTACTGTGCAACGCCAACTCCAATGTACGTGTACAAATGTTTGAATGGCTTCAGTCGATGTCCTTGTTTCTGGAAGGATATGATTCACATGACTATTATAAATATGCAGTAACAAAGCCTACAATGTATCTACTGTGCAACGCCAACTCCAATGTACGTGTACAAATGTTTCCATGGCTTCAGACGATGTCCTTGTTTCTGGAAGGATATGATTCACATGACTATTATAAATATGCAGTAACAAAGCCTACAATGTATCTACTGTGCAACGCCAACTGCAATGTATGTGTACAAATGTTTGAATGGCTTCAGTCGATGTCCTTGTTTCTGGAAGGATATGATTCACATGACTATTATAAATATGCAGTAACAAAGCCTACAATGTATCTACTGTGCAACGCCAACTCCAATGTACGTGTACAAATGTTTGAATGGCTTCAGTCGATGTCCTTGTTTCTGGAAGGATATGATTCACATGACTATTATAAATATGCAGTAACAAAGCCTACAATGTATCTACTGTGCAACGCCAACTCCAATGTACGTGTACAAATGTTTCCATGGCTTCAGACGATGTCCTTGTTTCTGGAAGGATATGATTCACATGACTATTATAAATATGCAGTAACAAAGCCTACAATGTATCTACTGTGCAACGCCAACTCCAATGTACGTGTACAAATGTTTCCATGGCTTCAGACGATGTCCTTGTTTCTGGAAGGATATGATTCACATGACTATTATAAATATGCAGTAACAAAGCCTACAATGTATCTACTGTGCAACGCCAACTCCAATGTACGTGTACAAATGTTTGAATGGCTTCAGTCGATGTCCTTGTTTCTGGAAGGATATGATTCACATGACTATTATAAATATGCAGTAACAAAGCCTACAATGTATCTACTGTGCAACGCCAACTCCAATGTACGTGTACAAATGTTTCCATGGCTTCAGACGATGTCCTTGTTTCTGGAAGGATATGATTCACATGACTATTATAAATATGCAGTAACAAAGCCTACAATGTATCTACTGTGCAACGCCAACTCCAATGTACGTGTACAAATGTTTCCATGGCTTCAGACGATGTCCTTGTTTCTGGAAGGATATGATTCACATGACTATTATAAATATGCAGTAACAAAGCCTACAATGTATCTACTGTGCAACGCCAACTGCAATGTATGTGTAAAAATGTTTCCATGGCTTCAGACGATGTCCTTGTTTCTGGAAGGATATGATTTACATGACTATTATAAATATGCAGTAACAAAGCCTACAATGTATCTACTGTGCAACGCCAACTCCAATGTACGTGTACAAATGTTTGAATGGCTTCAGTCGATGTCCTTGTTTCTGGAAGGATATGATTCACATGACTATTATAAATATGCAGTAACAAAGCCTACAATGTATCTACTGTGCAACGCCAACTGCAATGTATGTGTAAAAATGTTTCCATGGCTTCACACGATGTCCTTGTTTCTGGAAGGATATGATTCACATGACTATTATAAATATGCAGTAACAAAGCCTACAATGTATCTACTGTGCAACGCCAACTGCAATGTATGTGTAAAAATGTTTCCATGGCTTCACACGTTGTCCTTGCCTCTGGAAGGATATGATTCACATGACTATTATAAATATGCAGTAACAAAGCCTACAATGTATCTACTGTGCAACGCCAACTCCAATGTACGTGTACAAATGTTTGAATGGCTTCAGTCGATGTCCTTGTTTCTGGAAGGATATGATTCACATGACTATTATAAATATGCAGTAACAAAGCCTACAATGTATCTACTGTGCAACGCCAACTCCAATGTACGTGTACAAATGTTTGAATGGCTTCAGTCGATGTCCTTGTTTCTGGAAGGATATGATTCACATGACTATTATAAATATGCAGTAACAAAGCCTACAATGTATCTACTGTGCAACGCCAACTCCAATGTACGTGTACAAATGTTTCCATGGCTTCAGACGATGTCCTTGTTTCTGGAAGGATATGATTCACATGACTATTATAAATATGCAGTAACAAAGCCTACAATGTATCTACTGTGCAACGCCAACTCCAATGTACGTGTACAAATGTTTGAATGGCTTCAGTCGATGTCCTTGTTTCTGGAAGGATATGATTCACATGACTATTATAAATATGCTGTAACAGGGCCTACAACGTATCTACTGTGCAACGCCAACTCCAATGTACGTGTACAAATGTTTCCATGGCTTCAGACGATGTCCTTGTTTCTGGAAGGATATGATTCACATGACTATTATAAATATGCAGTAACAAAGCCTACAATGTATCTACTGTGCAACGCCAACTCCAATGTACGTGTACAAATGTTTCCATGGCTTCAGACGATGTCCTTGTTTCTGGAAGGATATGATTCACATGACTATTATAAATATGCTGTAACAGGGCCTACAACGTATCTACTGTGCAACGCCAACTCCAATGTACGTGTACAAATGTTTCCATGGCTTCAGACGATGTCCTTGTTTCTGGAAGGATATGATTCACATGACTATTATAAATATGCAGTAACAAAGCCTACAATGTATCTACTGTGCAACGCCAACTCCAATGTACGTGTACAAATGTTTCCATGGCTTCAGACGATGTCCTTGTTTCTGGAAGGATATGATTCACATGACTATTATAAATATGCTGTAACAGGGCCTACAACGTATCTACTGTGCAACGCCAACTCCAATGTACGTGTACAAATGTTTCCATGGCTTCAGACGATGTCCTTGTTTCTGGAAGGATATGATTCACATGACTATTATAAATATGCAGTAACAAAGCCTACAATGTATCTACTGTGCAACGCCAACTGCAATGTATGTGTAAAAATGTTTCCATGGCTTCAGACGATGTCCTTGTTTCTGGAAGGATATGATTCACATGACTATTATAAATATGCAGTAACAAAGCCTACAATGTATCTACTGTGCAACGCCAACTCCAATGTACGTGTACAAATGTTTGAATGGCTTCAGTCGATGTCCTTGTTTCTGGAAGGATATGATTCACATGACTATTATAAATATGCAGTAACAAAGCCTACAATGTATCTACTGTGCAACGCCAACTGCAATGTATGTGTAAAAATGTTTCCATGGCTTCAGACGATGTCCTTGTTTCTGGAAGGATATGATTCACATGACTATTATAAATATGCAGTAACAAAGCCTACAATGTATCTACTGTGCAACGCCAACTCCAATGTACGTGTACAAATGTTTCCATGGCTTCAGACGATGTCCTTGTTTCTGGAAGGATATGATTCACATGACTATTATAAATATGCAGTAACAAAGCCTACAATGTATCTACTGTGCAACGCCAACTCCAATGTACGTGTACAAATGTTTCCATGGCTTCAGACGATGTCCTTGTTTCTGGAAGGATATGATTCACATGACTATTATAAATATGCAGTAACAAAGCCTACAATGTATCTACTGTGCAACGCCAACTGCAATGTATGTGTAAAAATGTTTCCATGGCTTCAGACGATGTCCTTGTTTCTGGAAGGATATGATTCACATGACTATTATAAATATGCAGTAACAAAGCCTACAATGTATCTACTGTGCAACGCCGACTGCAATGTATGTGTAAAAATGTTTCCATGGCTTCAGACGATGTCCTTGTTTCTGGAAGGATATGATTCACATGACTATTATAAATATGCAGTAACAAAGCCTACAATGTATCTACTGTGCAACGCCAACTCCAATGTACGTGTACAAATGTTTGAATGGCTTCAGTCGATGTCCTTGTTTCTGGAAGGATATGATTCACATGACTATTATAAATATGCAGTAACAAAGCCTACAATGTATCTACTGTGCAACGCCAACTCCAATGTACGTGTACAAATGTTTCCATGGCTTCAGACGATGTCCTTGTTTCTGGAAGGATATGATTCACATGACTATTATAAATATGCAGTAACAAAGCCTACAATGTATCTACTGTGCAACGCCAACTCCAATGTACGTGTACAAATGTTTCCATGGCTTCAGACGATGTCCTTGTTTCTGGAAGGATATGATTCACATGACTATTATAAATATGCAGTAACAAAGCCTACAATGTATCTACTGTGCAACGCCAACTGCAATGTATGTGTAAAAATGTTTCCATGGCTTCAGACGATGTCCTTGTTTCTGGAAGGATATGATTCACATGACTATTATAAATATGCAGTAACAAAGCCTACAATGTATCTACTGTGCAACGCCAACTCCAATGTACGTGTACAAATGTTTCCATGGCTTCAGACGATGTCCTTGTTTCTGGAAGGATATGATTCACATGACTATTATAAATATGCAGTAACAAAGCCTACAATGTATCTACTGTGCAACGCTAACTGCAATGTATGTGTAAAAATGTTTCCATGGCTTCAGACGATGTCCTTGTTTCTGGAAGGATATGATTCACATGACTATTATAAATATGCAGTAACAAAGCCTACAATGTATCTACTGTGCAACGCCAACTGCAATGTATGTGTAAAAATGTTTCCATGGCTTCAGACGATGTCCTTGTTTCTGGAAGGATATGATTCACATGACTATTATAAATATGCAGTAACAAAGCCTACAATGTATCTACTGTGCAACGCCAACTGCAATGTATGTGTAAAAATGTTTCCATGGCTTCAGACGATGTCCTTGTTTCTGGAAGGATATGATTCACATGACTATTATAAATATGCAGTAACAAAGCCTACAATGTATCTACTGTGCAACGCCAACTCCAATGTACGTGTACAAATGTTTCCATGGCTTCAGACGATGTCCTTGTTTCTGGAAGGATATGATTCACATGACTATTATAAATATGCAGTAACAAAGCCTACAATGTATCTACTGTGTAACGCCAACTCCAATGTACGTGTATAAATGTTTCCATGGCTTCAGACGATGTCCTTGTTTCTGGAAGGATATGATTCACATGACTATTATAAATATGCAGTAACAAAGCCTACAATGTATCTACTGTGCAACGCCAACTCCAATGTACGTGTACAAATGTTAACATGGCTTCAGACGATGTCCTTGTTTCTGGAAGGATATGATTCACATGACTATTATAAATATGCAGTAACAAAGCCTACAATGTATCTACTGTGCAACGCCAACTGCAATGTATGTGTAAAAATGTTTCCATGGCTTCAGACGATGTCCTTGTTTCTGGAAGGATATGATTCACATGACTATTATAAATATGCTGTAACAGGGCCTACAACGTATCTACTGTGCAACGCCAACTCCAATGTATGTGTAAAAATGTTTCCATGGCTTCAGACGATGTCCTTGTTTCTGGAAGGATATGATTCACATGACTATTATAAATATGCAGTAACAAAGCCTACAATGTATCTACTGTGCAACGCCAACTGCAATGTATGTGTAAAAATGTTTCCATGGCTTCAGACGATGTCCTTGTTTCTGGAAGGATATGATTCACATGACTATTATAAATATGCAGTAACAAAGCCTACAATGTATCTACTGTGCAACGCCAACTGCAATGTATGTGTAAAAATGTTTCCATGGCTTCAGACGATGTCCTTGTTTCTGGAAGGATATGATTCACATGACTATTATAAATATGCAGTAACAAAGCCTACAATGTATCTACTGTGCAACGCCAACTGCAATGTATGTGTAAAAATGTTTCCATGGCTTCAGTCGATGTCCTTGTTTCTGGAAGGATATGATTCACATGACTATTATAAATATGCAGTAACAAAGCCTACAATGTATCTACTGTGCAACGCCAACTGCAATGTATGTGTAAAAATGTTTCCATGGCTTCAGTCGATGTCCTTGTTTCTGGAAGGATATGATTCACATGACTATTATAAATATGCAGTAACAAAGCCTACAATGTATCTACTGCGCAACGCCAACTCCAATGTACGTGTACAAATGTTTGAATGGCTTCAGTCGATGTCCTTGTTTCTGGAAGGATATGATTCACATGACTATTATAAATATGCAGTAACAAAGCCTACAATGTATCTACTGTGCAACGCCAACTGCAATGTATGTGTAAAAATGTTTCCATGGCTTCAGACGATGTCCTTGTTTCTGGAAGGATATGATTCACATGACTATTATAAATATGCAGTAACAAAGCCTACAATGTATCTACTGTGCAACGCCAACTGCAATGTATGTGTAAAAATGTTTCCATGGCTTCAGACGATGTCCTTGTTTCTGGAAGGATATGATTCACATGACTATTATAAATATGCAGTAACAAAGCCTACAATGTATCTACTGTGCAACGCCAACTGCAATGTATGTGTAAAAATGTTTCCATGGCTTCAGACGATGTCCTTGTTTCTGGAAGGATATGATTCACATGACTATTATAAATATGCAGTAACAAAGCCTACAATGTATCTACTGTGCAACGCCAACTCCAATGTATGTGTAAAAATGTTTCCATGGCTTCAGACGATGTCCTTGTTTCTGGAAGGATATGATTCACATGACTATTATAAATATGCAGTAACAAAGCCTACAATGTATCTACTGTGCAACGCCAACTGCAATGTATGTGTAAAAATGTTTCCATGGCTTCAGACGATGTCCTTGTTTCTGGAAGGATATGATTCACATGACTATTATAAATATGCAGTAACAAAGCCTACAATGTATCTACTGTGCAACGCCAACTGCAATGTATGTGTAAAAATGTTTCCATGGCTTCAGACGATGTCCTTGTTTCTGGAAGGATATGATTCACATGACTATTATAAATATGCAGTAACAAAGCCTACAATGTATCTACTGTGCAACGCCAACTGCAATGTATGTGTAAAAATGTTTCCATGGCTTCAGACGATGTCCTTGTTTCTGGAAGGATATGATTCACATGACTATTATAAATATGCAGTAACAAAGCCTACAATGTATCTACTGTGCAACGCCAACTCCAATGTACGTGTACAAATGTTTCCATGGCTTCAGACGATGTCCTTGTTTCTGGAAGGATATGATTCACATGACTATTATAAATATGCAGTAACAAAGCCTACAATGTATCTACTGTGCAACGCCAACTCCAATGTACGTGTACAAATGTTTCCATGGCTTCAGACGATGTCCTTGTTTCTGGAAGGATATGATTCACATGACTATTATAAATATGCAGTAACAAAGCCTACAATGTATCTACTGTGCAACGCCAACTCCAATGTACGTGTACAAATGTTTCCATGGCTTCAGACGATGTCCTTGTTTCTGGAAGGATATGATTCACATGACTATTATAAATATGCAGTAACAAAGCCTACAATGTATCTACTGTGCAACGCCAACTCCAATGTACGTGTACAAATGTTTCCATGGCTTCAGACGATGTCCTTGTTTCTGGAAGGATATGATTCACATGACTATTATAAATATGCAGTAACAAAGCCTACAATGTATCTACTGTGCAACGCCAACTCCAATGTACGTGTACAAATGTTTCCATGGCTTCAGACGATGTCCTTGTTTCTGGAAGGATATGATTCACATGACTATTATAAATATGCAGTAACAAAGCCTACAATGTATCTACTGTGCAACGCCAACTGCAATGTATGTGTAAAAATGTTTCCATGGCTTCAGACGATGTCCTTGTTTCTGGAAGGATATGATTCACATGACTATTATAAATATGCTGTAACAGGGCCTACAACGTATCTACTGTGCAACGCCAACTCCAATGTATGTGTAAAAATGTTTCCATGGCTTCAGACGATGTCCTTGTTTCTGGAAGGATATGATTCACATGACTATTATAAATATGCAGTAACAAAGCCTACAATGTATCTACTGTGCAACGCCAACTGCAATGTATGTGTAAAAATGTTTCCATGGCTTCAGACGATGTCCTTGTTTCTGGAAGGATATGATTCACATGACTATTATAAATATGCAGTAACAAAGCCTACAATGTATCTACTGTGCAACGCCAACTGCAATGTATGTGTAAAAATGTTTCCATGGCTTCAGACGATGTCCTTGTTTCTGGAAGGATATGATTCACATGACTATTATAAATATGCAGTAACAAAGCCTACAATGTATCTACTGTGCAACGCCAACTGCAATGTATGTGTAAAAATGTTTCCATGGCTTCAGTCGATGTCCTTGTTTCTGGAAGGATATGATTCACATGACTATTATAAATATGCAGTAACAAAGCCTACAATGTATCTACTGTGCAACGCCAACTGCAATGTATGTGTAAAAATGTTTCCATGGCTTCAGTCGATGTCCTTGTTTCTGGAAGGATATGATTCACATGACTATTATAAATATGCAGTAACAAAGCCTACAATGTATCTACTGCGCAACGCCAACTCCAATGTACGTGTACAAATGTTTGAATGGCTTCAGTCGATGTCCTTGTTTCTGGAAGGATATGATTCACATGACTATTATAAATATGCAGTAACAAAGCCTACAATGTATCTACTGTGCAACGCCAACTGCAATGTATGTGTAAAAATGTTTCCATGGCTTCAGACGATGTCCTTGTTTCTGGAAGGATATGATTCACATGACTATTATAAATATGCAGTAACAAAGCCTACAATGTATCTACTGTGCAACGCCAACTGCAATGTATGTGTAAAAATGTTTCCATGGCTTCAGACGATGTCCTTGTTTCTGGAAGGATATGATTCACATGACTATTATAAATATGCAGTAACAAAGCCTACAATGTATCTACTGTGCAACGCCAACTGCAATGTATGTGTAAAAATGTTTCCATGGCTTCAGACGATGTCCTTGTTTCTGGAAGGATATGATTCACATGACTATTATAAATATGCAGTAACAAAGCCTACAATGTATCTACTGTGCAACGCCAACTCCAATGTATGTGTAAAAATGTTTCCATGGCTTCAGACGATGTCCTTGTTTCTGGAAGGATATGATTCACATGACTATTATAAATATGCAGTAACAAAGCCTACAATGTATCTACTGTGCAACGCCAACTGCAATGTATGTGTAAAAATGTTTCCATGGCTTCAGACGATGTCCTTGTTTCTGGAAGGATATGATTCACATGACTATTATAAATATGCAGTAACAAAGCCTACAATGTATCTACTGTGCAACGCCAACTGCAATGTATGTGTAAAAATGTTTCCATGGCTTCAGACGATGTCCTTGTTTCTGGAAGGATATGATTCACATGACTATTATAAATATGCAGTAACAAAGCCTACAATGTATCTACTGTGCAACGCCAACTGCAATGTATGTGTAAAAATGTTTCCATGGCTTCAGTCGATGTCCTTGTTTCTGGAAGGATATGATTCACATGACTATTATAAATATGCAGTAACAAAGCCTACAATGTATCTACTGTGCAACGCCAACTGCAATGTATGTGTAAAAATGTTTCCATGGCTTCAGACGATGTCCTTGTTTCTGGAAGGATATGATTCACATGACTATTATAAATATGCAGTAACAAAGCCTACAATGTATCTACTGTGCAACGCCAACTGCAATGTATGTGTAAAAATGTTTCCATGGCTTCAGACGATGTCCTTGTTTCTGGAAGGATATGATTCACATGACTATTATAAATATGCAGTAACAAAGCCTACAATGTATCTACTGTGCAACGCCAACTGCAATGTATGTGTAAAAATGTTTCCATGGCTTCAGACGATGTCCTTGTTTCTGGAAGGATATGATTCACATGACTATTATAAATATGCAGTAACAAAGCCTACAATGTATCTACTGTGCAACGCCAACTGCAATGTATGTGTAAAAATGTTTCCATGGCTTCAGACGATGTCCTTGTTTCTGGAAGGATATGATTCACATGACTATTATAAATATGCAGTAACAAAGCCTACAATGTATCTACTGTGCAACGCCAACTGCAATGTATGTGTAAAAATGTTTCCATGGCTTCAGACGATGTCCTTGTTTCTGGAAGGATATGATTCACATGACTATTATAAATATGCAGTAACAAAGCCTACAATGTATCTACTGTGCAACGCCAACTGCAATGTATGTGTAAAAATGTTTCCATGGCTTCAGACGATGTCCTTGTTTCTGGAAGGATATGATTCACATGACTATTATAAATATGCAGTAACAAAGCCTACAATGTATCTACTGTGCAACGCCAACTGCAATGTATGTGTAAAAATGTTTCCATGGCTTCAGACGATGTCCTTGTTTCTGGAAGGATATGATTCACATGACTATTATAAATATGCAGTAACAAAGCCTACAATGTATCTACTGTGCAACGCCAACTGCAATGTATGTGTAAAAATGTTTCCATGGCTTCAGACGATGTCCTTGTTTCTGGAAGGATATGATTCACATGACTATTATAAATATGCAGTAACAAAGCCTACAATGTATCTACTGTGCAACGC
Organism: Prosapia bicincta; assembly: GCA_036971475.1. Lineage (NCBI taxonomy): Eukaryota > Metazoa > Arthropoda > Insecta > Hemiptera > Cercopidae > Prosapia > Prosapia bicincta. The sequence continues at coordinate 23,687,807 of JBAIZL010000010.1, forward strand.
CAACTGCAATGTATGTGTAAAAATGTTTCCATGGCTTCAGACGATGTCCTTGTTTCTGGAAGGATATGATTCACATGACTATTATAAATATGCAGTAACAAAGCCTACAATGTATCTACTGTGCAACGCCAACTGCAATGTATGTGTAAAAATGTTTCCATGGCTTCAGACGATGTCCTTGTTTCTGGAAGGATATGATTCACATGACTATTATAAATATGCAGTAACAAAGCCTACAATGTATCTACTGTGCAACGCCAACTGCAATGTATGTGTAAAAATGTTTCCATGGCTTCAGACGATGTCCTTGTTTCTGGAAGGATATGATTCACATGACTATTATAAATATGCAGTAACAAAGCCTACAATGTATCTACTGTGCAACGCCAACTGCAATGTATGTGTAAAAATGTTTCCATGGCTTCAGTCGATGTCCTTGTTTCTGGAAGGATATGATTCACATGACTATTATAAATATGCAGTAACAAAGCCTACAATGTATCTACTGTGCAACGCCAACTGCAATGTATGTGTAAAAATGTTTCCATGGCTTCAGACGATGTCCTTGTTTCTGGAAGGATATGATTCACATGACTATTATAAATATGCAGTAACAAAGCCTACAATGTATCTACTGTGCAACGCCAACTGCAATGTATGTGTAAAAATGTTTCCATGGCTTCAGACGATGTCCTTGTTTCTGGAAGGATATGATTCACATGACTATTATAAATATGCAGTAACAAAGCCTACAATGTATCTACTGTGCAACGCCAACTCCAATGTACGTGTACAAATGTTTCCATGGCTTCAGACGATGTCCTTGTTTCTGGAAGGATATGATTCACATGACTATTATAAATATGCAGTAACAAAGCCTACAATGTATCTACTGTGCAACGCCAACTCCAATGTACGTGTACAAATGTTTCCATGGCTTCAGACGATGTCCTTGTTTCTGGAAGGATATGATTCACATGACTATTATAAATATGCAGTAACAAAGCCTACAATGTATCTACTGTGCAACGCCAACTCCAATGTACGTGTACAAATGTTTCCATGGCTTCAGACGATGTCCTTGTTTCTGGAAGGATATGATTCACATGACTATTATAAATATGCAGTAACAAAGCCTACAATGTATCTACTGTGCAACGCCAACTCCAATGTACGTGTACAAATGTTTCCATGGCTTCAGACGATGTCCTTGTTTCTGGAAGGATATGATTCACATGACTATTATAAATATGCAGTAACAAAGCCTACAATGTATCTACTGTGCAACGCCAACTCCAATGTACGTGTACAAATGTTTCCATGGCTTCAGACGATGTCCTTGTTTCTGGAAGGATATGATTCACATGACTATTATAAATATGCAGTAACAAAGCCTACAATGTATCTACTGTGCAACGCCAACTGCAATGTATGTGTAAAAATGTTTCCATGGCTTCTAACGATGTCCTTGCCTCTGGAAGGATATGATTAATCTGGAAGGATATGATTCAGATTAGTATTATAAATATGCTGTAACAGGGCCTACAACGTATCTACTGTGTAACGCCAACTGCATTGTACGTGTAAAAATGTTTCCATGCCTTCCCACGGTGTCCTTGAATTATGGAAGGATATGATTCTAATGAGTATTATAAATATCCAGTAATAGGGCCTACAACATATCTACTGTGCAACCCCAACTGCAATGTAAGAAGTAAAAATGTTTTCTTGGCTTCGCAAGATGTCCTTGCCTCTGGAAGGATATGATTCAGATGAGTATTATAAATATCCAGTAATAGGGCCTACAACGTATCTACTGTGTAACGCAAACCCGGCAAGCTGGCCTGAGCAACCGGGCGGGTCCACAGGTGGCGGATAGTGGGACGGCCTACAGAAATGTAGGTTACCTGTGAATAAGGATTCCGGAAGGTTTCTGAATATGCAGGCCTGGACCAAGGCTATGGTTCAAAGGTGAGGAATTATCCCTCCTCGTCAGTCAACCGGTTGGGGGTGGTAGAAATAACTGCTCTGACTGGGAGACTGGGGTAGTTGGGAATTAAGTCCTCACAATGCTACTCTCACCTCCCAGGTGAACCAAGGGCAATGCGACAGTGAAGTATGGGCGGTAAACTACCCCAACGACACAGTTGTAAAAAAGAGAGTAATGCAGGCTGTTCGCTCCATGAGCAACAGTTAATAATGTCCTGAACTTGGGGTGTGCTTCAAGGTCAGTGACTGAATACCCAATCCAAGGTGGAAGGCATCGTGCCGAAGGATGAATGGCTGCAGGGTATAAAATGCAGTTGCACGCGATCCCCTTGAGGAACCAGACAAAACCTCATTGTATGTTGTCTTGCCAGGGCAGTCGGGGCTCTGCTCTGGTCGACCGTTATTTCCCCCATACTCGTGGGACGTTAATGGACCAAGTAAGTAAAAGAATTGATTTCGAGACTGCACAGACAGCGGGAGCCAATGGGACGGCAAACCGTGAGTCTGTAGCAGATGTGTCAACGGCAACCATCACTGGGGGTGCGGGTGCGGCTGTCAAGCTGCCGACTGCAGAAACCGGTGAAGTGACTGTAGAGTTGAGCACGTTGTCTAGTCCTGGGGCTGCTCTACGGACCCAGGCGACTGCAAATTAAGCAGAACAATGATCAAGATCCTCCAAGTGAACCTACAGCATAGCAGGGCGGCGAGTGCTGTCGTGTGTAGGATGCTGGACAGGGGAGAGGTGGACTTGGTTCTCATCCAGGAGCCATGGATTTCTGGAGGACGAATATGCGGGCTGGCGACATCTGGAGGTAATTTGTTGTACGATAAGGACTCCGGTGTTCCCAGGACGTGTATCCTGGTTAGGAGGGGGTTGAGTGCTTTTGTACTAACGGACTTCTGCTGCAGGGACTTAATAGCAGTGACGGTGGAGCTGCGGGCGGAGGGGAGGATGAAGAGGCTGAACCTTGCCACGGCATATCTCCCCTTTGACTACGCGGGAGCTCTACCAACACAAGAGCTGAGGAGGCTGGTCGAGAACTGCGGGGCTGTGGATGAGGAGCTGCTGGTGGGGATGGATGCTAACTCCCATCACACTTCGTGGGGAAGTACAGGTACCAACACTAGAGGTGAGAAACTTTTAGCTTATCTTAGCTCTAAGAATTTACTAGTCCTAAATCAGGAGGAAGAGCCGACGTTTGTCACTAGGGCCAGACAGGAGGTCCTGGACATCATCGAACCAGACGGCTAGGTATGTACTAAACTGGCATGTGTCGGATGAACCATCTTCTTCTGACTACAGACATATTAGGTATGATATCTCTCTAAATCCAGCCATGCTTCGGCCAACCAGGGATCCAAGAAGAACAGACTGGGACTCCTACAGGAGGGACCTGGGAGTTCGGATTGAGGAGGCTGGATTGGAGTATGGTGGGAGGAGAGAGCTAGAAGACTCTGCCGCATTGGTTGGCGAGGCTATAATAGAATCCTTTACTGATAACTGCCCTCTCAGTGAGGGGAGAAAAGTAGGGGATCCGTCATGGTGGAACAAGAAGCTAGCCAAACTTCGGAAGACCACCAGGAGACTCTTTAATAGAGCAAAAAAGAACGGGGAGTGGGACCAGTATAGGAAAACACTAACCGAATACAACAGGGCAATTAGAGAAGCACGCAGGAAGTCCTGGAAGGAGTTTTGTCAAGAGATTGACAAAACTCGGGAAGGGGCACGACTGCATAAAGTGCTCTCTAAGGACCCAGTTAACCCGGTGGGGATGCTAAGAACACCACTGGGAAATATAACAAAAACTGCAGGGGAAACTGTGGAAGAATTAATCAGAACACATTTCCCTTCCAGTACTCTGAGGAAACTTGGGGGAGCAGACACTGAACCAGTTGCCAAACTCTCCACAAGACGTGGTAAGAGGGAGGACTGGGAAGTGGCAAGGAGGATAGTAACTCCACAAAGGGTAAGATGGGCTATTGGCACATTTAAACCCTACAAATCTTCAGGTCCAGATGGGATCTATCCTGTGCTGCTGCAGCAGGGAATTGATTTGCTGGTACTGGTACTTACTAAATTATACAGGCTAAGCATTGCTCTAGGGCATGTGCCGGCAGCCTGGAAATCTAGTAAGGTGGTCTTTATACCTAAGCCCACCGGTAACCAATCGGAAGGGAAAGGATACAGACCTATTACACTCATGTCCTTTGTTCTTAAGGGACTTGAAAAACTGGTTGATAGGCATATTAGAGGGGGTGCTTTGGCCATAAAACCACTGCATTGGAACCAGTATGCTTATCAACCTGGGAAATCCTGCGAGGGAGCTCTCCATCAAGTGGTTGGTAGGATTGAGCAAATGATCGCCAAGAAAGGTTGTGCCATAGGTGCCTTCCTCGACATTGAAGGGGCTTTCAATAACCCCTCAGTGGAGACGATGGTAAATGGTGCAAGACGTCATGGAGTGGATGCGACCACTTGTGGTTGGATAAGTTCCATGTTAACAAACAGAAGCATTTCTGTAGAGGTGGCAGGGGAGGTCAGAAGGGCGGAGACAAGTCTGGGCTGTGCACAGGGGGGGGGGTCTCTCTCCTCTGTTGTGGTGCCTAGTGGTTGACAACCTTATTGAACTCCTTAATGAACAGGGGTACTTCTGTCTAGGATATGCGGACGACATAGTTGTTCTGATCCTGGGCAGATTCCCTGATACAGTCCTTGAGGTAATCAGAAATCCTCTACGACTGATTGAAGAGTGGTGTAAAAAGGAGAACCTTAGGGTAAATCCAAAAAAGACTGCTCTCATTAGCTTCACCAGACAGCGAAAAGATCTGACGACCAGGATGCCCCGTTGTTTGGTGAATACCTTGAGTTTGTGGGGGAGGTGAAGTACTTGGGAGTTACTCTGGACAGGAAACTCACCTGGAACCCACATCTTGAGAGGACAGTTAACAGGGCCAAAAGGGCACTGATGACTGTGAGAAGAATGGTGGGTAAGAAATGGGGACTGAAGCCATCAATGATGCACTGGATGTATCTGAGGGTGATAAGACCTACGATTACCTATGGAGCTCTGGTGTGGTGGACAAAGGCCAACCAGGCACAGACAAGAGCTAAACTGAGCTCTATCCAGAGATTGGCCTGTCTGTGCACACTGGGAGCGATGTCAACTACACCAGGTGCAGCAATGGAAGTAATGCTTAACCTCCCTCCCCTTGAGCTTGCCCTTAAGGGAGAGGCGAGGCTGGCGGCATGGAGATTGCGCAACTCGAGCAACTGGGCTAACCTCCCAGATGTCTCGGGACATATGAGTATCGAGTGCGTGGTCAAAGAACCCGTCTTGGAAATGGGCAGCGACCACATTACTCGAATGTTTGCACCTGACCAGGTCCACCAAACTATGATGGAATGGTCAGGGACATTAACATCGGGAGCTCAGATCTGGTACACAGATAGCTCCAAGATGGACTTCGGCACTGGAGCGGGGGTGTATTGTAAAAACCCAAGGGTAGAACTAGGTTTTTCCCTGGGGAGGCATACCTCTGTCTTTCAGGCCGAAGTATATGCTATAAATGCCTGTCTGGGAGAGACAGCGAGAAGGGAAACACAAGGGACCCGGATTGCTATTTTCTCCGACAGTCAGGCAGCAATTAAGGCACTAAACGGACACGTGGTCACCTCGGCCATAGTCAGGGAGTGCCTAATTAACCTACAAGCTCTGGCAAGGCACAATCAAATCAAGTTAGGTTGGGTGCCAGGGCATAGGGGAATACTTGGAAATGAAGCCGCAGATGCGCTGGCCAGGGAGGGGTCTTCGACTCCCCTGATTGGACCGGAGCCTGCGGTAGGTATTTCCAAATCCATGGTCAAGATGACAGTGCGAAGGTGGATGGCTGAAAGACACTGTGAGCACTGGATCAGGGCCGAAGGGATGAGACACAGTAAGCTAACCCTTAGGAAACCTTCCTTGGGGCTGCAGAAGAGTCTCATATATCTGTCTAGGCAGGAATTGAGGATAGTCACAGGTCTACTCACGGGACACTGTGGACTAAGGAAACATTTGCATAAAATGGGTATCTACAAAGATGAACCAGTGTGCAGATTATGCGGGCAGGAACTGGAGACTGCCACACACATTATTTACAAATGTGAAGTACTTGCTGAGAGGCGCTTCAACCTCTTTGGTGATGGAACGGCTTTGGTGGATGCTGAAGGTAAAACTCTAGTCAGGAAACTCCTAAACCTGGTAAGAGGGAAGGGGTTATTTGACTAGATCAGGGAGGTAAGTACAATATACCTTAAGGTAGCAGTGCTTCGGGCAATTCAAACCCGCTCCCAAGTTAATAAAAAAAAAAAAAAAACGCCAACTGCAATGTATGTGTAAAAATGTTTCCATGGCTTCACAAGATGTCCTTGCCTCTGGAAGGATATGATCCAGATGAGTATTATAAATATGCAGTAACAGGGCCTACAATGTATCAACTGTGTAACGCCAACGGCAATGTACGTGTAAAAATGTTTCCATGGCTTCACAAGATGTCCTTGCCTCTGGAAGGATATGATTCTGATGAGTATTATAAATATGCAGTAACAGGGCCTACAATGTATCAACTGTGTAACACCAACTGCAATGTACGTGTAAAAATGTTTTCATGGCTTCACAAGATGTCCTTGCCTCTGGAAGGATATGATCCAGATGAGTATTATACGGGGAAATATGCAGTAACAGGGCCTACAATGTATCAACTGTGTAACGCCAACTGCAATGTACGTGTAAAAATGTTTCCATGGCTTCACAAGATGTCCTTGCCTCTAGAAGGATATGATCCAGATGAGTATTATACGGGGAAATATGCAGTAACAGGGCCGACAACGTATCTACTGTGCAACGCCAACTGCAATGTACGTGTGAAAATGTTTCCATGGCTTCCCACGAAGTCCTAGCCTCTGGAAGGATATGATTCTGATGAGTATTATAAATATGCAGTAACAGGGCCTACAATGTATCAACTGTGTAACGCCAACGGCAATGTATGTGTAAAAGTGTTTCAATGTTTTCACACGTTGTCCTTGCCTCTGGAAGGATATGATTCAGATGAGTATTATAAATATCCAGGTACAGTGCCTACAACACATCTACTGTGCAACGCCAACTGCAATGTATGAGTAAAAACGTTTCCATGGCTTCACAAGATGTCCTTGCCTCTGGAAGGATATGATCCAGATGAGTATTATAAATATGCAGTAACAGGGCCTACAATGTATCAACTGTGTAACGCCAACGGCAATGTACGTGTAAAAATGTTTCCATGGCTTCACAAGATGTCCTTGCCTCTGGAAGGATATGATCCAGATGAGTATTATAAATATGCAGTAACAGGGCCTACAATGTATCAACTGTGTAACACCAACTGCAATGTACGTGTAAAAATGTTTCCATGGCTTCACAAGATGTCCTTGCCTCTGGAAGGATATGATCCAGATGAGTATTATACGGGGAAATATGCAGTAACAGGGCCTACAATGTATCAACTGTGTAACGCCAACTGCAATGTATGTGTAAAAGTGTTTCAATGTTTTCACACGTTGTCCTTGCCTCTGGAAGGATATGATTCAGATGAGTATTATAAATATCCAGGTACAGTGCCTACAACACATCTACTGTGCAACGCCAACTGCAATGTATGAGTAAAAACGTTTCCATGGCTTCACAAGATGTCCTTGCCTCTGGAAGGATATGATCCAGATGAGTATTATAAATATGCAGTAACAGGGCCTACAATGTATCAACTGTGTAACGCCAACGGCAATGTACGTGTAAAAATGTTTCCATGGCTTCACAAGATGTCCTTGCCTCTGGAAGGATATGATCCAGATGAGTATTATAAATATGCAGTAACAGGGCCTACAATGTATCAACTGTGTAACACCAACTGCAATGTACGTGTAAAAATGTTTCCATGGCTTCACAAGATGTCCTTGCCTCTGGAAGGATATGATCCAGATGAGTATTATACGGGGAAATATGCAGTAACAGGGCCTACAATGTATCAACTGTGTAACGCCAACTGCAATGTACGTGTAAAAATGTTTCCATGGCTTCACAAGATGTCCTTGCCTCTAGAAGGATATGATCCAGATGAGTATTATACGGGGAAATATGCAGTAACAGGGCCGACAACGTATCTACTGTGCAACGCCAACTGCAATGTACGTGTGAAAATGTTTCCATGGCTTCCCACGAAGTCCTAGCCTCTGGAAGGATATGATTCTGATGAGTATTATAAATATGCAGTAACAGGACTTACAACGTATCTACTGTGCAACGCCAACTGCAATGTACGTGTGAAAATGTTTCCATGGCTTCCCACGAAGTCCTAGCCTCTGGAAGGATATGATTCTGATGAGTATTATAAATATGCAGTAACAGGACTTACAACGTATCTACTGTGTAACGCCAATTGCAATGTATGTGTAAAAATGTTGCCATGGCTTCCCACGAGGTCCTAGCCTCTGGAAGGATTTGATTCAGATGAGTATTATAAATATCCAGTAACAGGACTTACATCATATCTACTGTGTTACGCCAATTGCAATGTATGTGTAAAAATGTTTCCATGGCTTCCCACGAAGTCCTAGCCTCTGGAAGGATATGATTCTGATGAGTATTATAAATATGCAGTAACAGGACTTACAACGTATCTACTGTGTAACGCCAATTGCAATGTATGTATAAAAATGTTTCCATGGCTTCACACGATGTCCTTGCCTCTGGAAGGATATGATTCTGATGAGTATTATAAATATGCAGTAACAGGGCCTACATCATATCTACTGTGTTACGCCAATTGCAATGTATGTGTAAAAATGTTTCCATGGCTTCCCACGAAGTCCTAGCCTCTGGAAGGATATGATTCTGATGAGTATTATAAATATGCAGTAACAGGACTTACAACGTATCTACTGTGTAACGCCAATTGCAATGTATGTGTAAAAATGTTTCCATGGCTTCCCACGAAGTCCTAGCCTCTGGAAGGATATGATTCTGATGAGTATTATAAATATGCAGTAACAGGACTTACAACGTATCTACTGTGTAACGCCAATTGCAATGTATGTGTAAAAATGTTTCCATGGCTTCACACGATGTCCTTGCCTCAAGAAGGATATGATTTAGATGAGTATTATAAATATGCAGTAACAGGGCCTACAACGTATCTACTGTGTTACGCCAATTGCAATGTATGTGTAAAAATGTTTCCATGGCTTCCCACGAAGTCCTAGCCTCTGGAAGGATATGATTCTGATGAGTATTATAAATATGCAGTAACAGGACTTACAACGTATCTACTGTGTAACGCCAATTGCAATGTATGTGTAAAAATGTTTCCATGGCTTCACACGATGTCCTTGCCTCAAGAAGGATATGATTCTGATGAGTATTATAAATATGCAGTAACAGGGCCTACATCGTATCTACTGTGTTACGCCAATTGCAATGTATGTGTAAAAATGTTTCCATGGCTTCCCACGAAGTCCTAGCCTCTGGAAGGATATGATTCTGATGAGTATTATAAATATGCAGTAACAGGACTTACAACGTATCTACTGTGTAACGCCAATTGCAATGTATGTGTAAAAATGTTTCCATGGCTTCCCACGAAGTCCTAGCCTCTGGAAGGATATGATTCTGATGAGTATTATAAATATGCAGTAACAGGACTTACAACGTATCTACTGTGTAACGCCAATTGCAATGTATGTGTAAAAATGTTTCCATGGCTTCCCACGAAGTCCTAGCCTCTGGAAGGATATGATTCAGATGAGTATTATAAATATGCAGTAACAGGACTTACAACGTATCTACTGTGTAACGCCAATTGCAATGTATGTGTAAAAATGTTTCCATGGCTTCCCACGAAGTCCTAGCCTCTGAAAGGATATGATTCAGATGAGTATTATAAATATGCAGTAACAGGACTTACAACGTATCTACTGTGTAACGCCAATTGCAATGTATGTGTAAAAATGTTTCCATGGCTTCACACGATGTCCTTGCCTCAAGAAGGATATGATTAATCTGGAAGGATATGATTCTGATGAGTATTATAAATATGCAGTAACAGGACTTACAACGTATCTACTGTGTAACGCCAATTGCAATGTATGTGTAAAAATGTTTCCATGGCTTTCCACGAAGTCCTAGCCTCTGGAAGGATATGATTCTGATGAGTATTATAAATATGCAGTAACAGGACTTACAACGTATCTACTGTGTAACGCCAATTGCAATGTATGTGTAAAAATGTTTCCATGGCTTCCCACGAAGTCCTAGCCTCTGGAAGGATATGATTCTGATGAGTATTATAAATATGCAGTAACAGGACTTACAACGTATCTACTGTGTAACGCCAATTGCAATGTATGTGTAAAAATGTTTCCATGGCTTCACACGATGTCCTTGCCTCAAGAAGGATATGATTAATCTGGAAGGATATGATTCTGATGAGTATTATAAATATGCAGTAACAGGACTTACAACGTATCTACTGTGTAACGCCAATTGCAATGTATGTGTAAAAATGTTTCCATGGCTTCCCACGAAGTCCTAGCCTCTGGAAGGATATGATTCTGATGAGTATTATAAATATGCAGTAACAGGACTTACAACGTATCTACTGTGTAACGCCAATTGCAATGTATGTGTAAAAATGTTTCCATGGCTTCCCACGAAGTCCTAGCCTTTGGAAGGATATGATTCAGATGAGTATTATAAATATGCAGTAACAGGACTTACAACGTATCTACTGTGTAACGCCAATTGCAATGTATGTGTAAAAATGTTTCCATGGCTTCGCAAGATGTCCTTGCCTCTGGAAGGATATGATTCAGATGAGTATTATAAATATGCAGTAACAGGGCCTACAACGTATCTACTGTGTTACGCCAATTGCAATGTATGTGTAAAAATGTTTCCATGGCTTCGCAAGATGTCCTTGCCTCTGGAAGGATATGATTCAGATGAGTATTATAAATATGCAGTAACAGGGCCTACAACGTATCTACTGTGTTACGCCAATTGCAATGTAAGTGTAAAAATGTTTCCATGGCTTCGCAATATGTCCTTGCCTCTGGAAGGATATGATTCAGACGAGTAATATAAATATGCAGTAACAGGACCTACAACGTATCTACTGTGCAACGCCAACTGCAATGTATGTGTAAAAATGTTTCCATGGCTTCCCATGAAGGCCTTGCTTCTGGAAGGATATGATTCAGACGAGTATTATAAATATGCAGTAACATTGCCTACAACGTATCTACTGTGTAACGCCAACTAGCAATATTTTTGCATGACTAATGCACTTCTAGATAACACGAGTTGTCCATGCTAGTTACATCTCGATAGGACACCCGCTCTGCTAGCCCTACAATTCATCAGACTTGTTCATTTTCTAGGTGTTGTGGATATATCCTATGCTTCGGTGTAACGTAGTCGGGCAAAAGGGGCAACAAAGTTTTCCAGCGACATAACCGACCAGTTACAAAAGCAGGAAGCGACCAGCAACATTAGCGTTTGCGGGCAAAAGTTGCCAGCAATATAGATGACGAGTACAAAATCATCTTGCGACAAAAGTGAACAGTGACTGAGAGTAAACCTAATTATCTTTTAAACCTTGTTTCTCAAATACGTTTTTAATTTTAATTTTACTAACTATTTTTCCACAAGATTTTCTTGGTAATAGAAATTTTAATATTTAAATAATGTTTAATGTATGAAACTCCAATTTCTCTCAGAGTTTCATAATCTACAGTTGAACATGATAAATGAAGTTTTTACTATGCACTCGATTTAGTCATTTGTAACATATTTTATCTATCAATTTTCAATAACAAAAAATGTATTTTAAAATTAATTCTCAAATTATTTTTCGTTTTTTTATAAATTTTTTAAATAAATAACTGCCACATCTATGCTAAAGAAAGAAATTTCATGTTGTAAAATCTTTTATTATTATCTATCAAATCTCATATACAGTTTATTAAAAATCATCTGCGGTGTAATTAAGCAAAACGGACAATTAAGTACCTTTTTTAAGATTTACCTTAACTCTTATGTATATATATATATATATATATATATATATATATATATATATATAACAAAATATAAACAATTTTATGTAAAAAATATTGAATTGAAATTTTCAAGTCTGTTGAGTCACCGTCTTTCAAATAACGGCATTACCTATCATATTTTGTTTTTGTCCAAATTTTCAGCTTACGCTTTCGTGGCTGTTAGTGCGTGAATATGACAATAGTAAACTAACCGTTCGTTTAATATCTCATCTGCAGCAAATTTAGAACACGTTTCTAGATAACTAAATTCAATTACAATTGATGATATTTTATAGATAAAACTGGGACGGAATATATTAAGAGTTGACATCAAAATAGTATCATCAATTTAAATAATTTATTTAACAAAAAAAAACATTTTCGAAAATACCAAATTATTTATACACATGGTAGAAAGTTAGTGACAATTTTATTCGAGCAGACTGTACTGCTTTCCATTTTGATCGTTGCTCACTAAAGTTTGGTTTGCTGCGTGTGCTTGTAACATGCACGCATCGGTTACAAGGTGTTGTACAGTAGACAGTAGGTCTATTATCAGTGGGTAATGACTCCCAACAAACTCGGCAACTCGGTGAGAAAAGCCGGAAATAGCCGAATGGTGTGAGTGCTAAGGCCACTGTACCCTGCTACCACAAGGAACGTCTTGTCGTTAGTGGAGGGAAACAGGTGTTGTAATACTTCCAGCCAGCATACAGAAACTAAAGAAATTAGCTATTTTTGTTACACATTGTGCTATTTTCACTTTTAAATTAAAAATTCATTTACTGTTGATTTTATTCAGACTGAGTCCAAATATGACTAAATATTTACATTATTCAAAAAGAATTATTACATAATAAAATATAAGTATTTATTATTTATTTTAAAAAAGTAATATTTAAACCGGGTTTACTACTACAAATAATTAAAATTTTTTAACGGGTAGTCTAAAATCCAAGGTTTTTTTTAAATCCTTGAAAATCCTTTAAAATCCAAAGAAGCTGCATGTTTTGGAAGAACTGTTTGCTCTTTGAATAACTCTATGGTATGAAGAGCATTTATACATTGGAGCACTCTATGCTCTTGGAGTATAAAACACTGTATGGTATGAGAACACCATTTGTTCTTGGAGCACTCTATGTTCTGTTGAAGCTCTATGTTTTGGAAGAACTGTTTGCTCTGTATCTACTATATGAAGAGCATTTATACATTGGAGTACTCTATGCTCTTGGAGTATAAAACACTGTATGGTATGAGAACACCATTTGTTCTTGGAGCACTCTATGTTCTGTTGAAGCTGCATGTTTTGGAAGAACTGTTTGCTCTGTATCTACTATATGAAGAGCATTTATACATTGGAGTACTCTATGCTCTTGGAGTATAAAACACTGTATGGTATGAGAACACCATTTGTTCTTGGAGCACTCTATGTTCTGTTGAAGCTCTATGTTTTGGAAGAACTGTTTGCTCTGTATCTACTATATGAAGAGCATTTATACATTGGAGTACTCTATGCTCTTGGAGTATAAAACACTGTATGGTATGAGAACACCATTTGTTCTTGGAGCACTCTATGTTCTGTTGAAGCTCTATGTTTTGGAAGAACTGTTTGCTCCGTATCTACTATATGAAGAGCATTTATACATTGGAGTACTCTATGCTCTTGGAGTATAAAACACTGTATGGTATGAGAACACCATTTGTTCTTGGAGCACTCTATGTTCTGTTGAAGCTCTATGTTTTGGAAGAACTGTTTGCTCCGTATCTACTATATGAAGAGCATTTATACATTGGAGTACTCTATGCTCTTGGAGTATAAAACACTGTATGGTATGAGAACACCATTTGTTCTTGGAGCACTCTATGTTCTGTTGAAGCTCTATGTTTTGGAAGAACTGTTTGCTCTGTATCTACTATATGAAGAGCATTTATACATTGGAGTACTCTATGCTCTTGGAGTATAAAACACTGTATGGTATGAGAACACCATTTGTTCTTGGAGCACTCTATGTTCTGTTGAAGCTCTATGTTTTGGAAGAACTGTTTGCTCCGTATCTACTATATGAAGAGCATTTATACATTGGAGTACTCTATGCTCTTGGAGTATAAAACACTGTATGGTATGAGAACACCATTTGTTCTTGGAGCACTCTATGTTCTGTTGAAGCTCTATGTTTTGGAAGAACTGTTTGCTCTGTATCTACTATATGAAGAGCATTTATACATTGGAGTACTCTATGCTCTTGGAGTATAAAACACTGTATGGTATGAGAACACCATTTGTTCTTGGAGCACTCTATGTTCTGTTGAAGCTCTATGTTTTGGAAGAACTGTTTGCTCCGTATCTACTATATGAAGAGCATTTATACATTGGAGTACTCTATGCTCTTGGAGTATAAAACACTGTATGGTATGAGAACACCATTTGTTCTTGGAGCACTCTATGTTCTGTTGAAGCTCTATGTTTTGGAAGAACTGTTTGCTCTGTATCTACTATATGAAGAGCATTTATACATTGGAGCACTCTATGCTCTTGGAGTATAAAACACTGTATGGTATGAGAACACCATTTGTTCTTGGAGCACTCTATGTTCTGTTGAAGCTCTATGTTTTGGAAGAACTGTTTGCTCTGTATCTACTATATGAAGAGCATTTATACATTGGAGCACTCTATGCTCTTGGAGTATAAAACACTGTATGGTATGAGAACACCATTTGTTCTTGGAGCACTCTATGTTCTGTTGAAGCTCTATGTTTTGGAAGAACTGTTTGCTCTGTATCTACTATATGAAGAGCATTTATACATTGGAGCACTCTATGCTCTTGGAGTATAAAACACTGTATGGTATGAGAACACCATTTGTTCTTGGAGCACTCTATGTTCTGTTGAAGCTCTATGTTTTGGAAGAACTGTTTGCTCTGTATCTACTATATGAAGAGCATTTATACATTGGAGCACTCTATGCTCTTGGAGTATAAAACACTGTATGGTATGAGAACACCATTTGTTCTTGGAGCACTCTATGTTCTGTTGAAGCTCTATGTTTTGGAAGAACTGTTTGCTCTGTATCTACTATATGAAGAGCATTTATACATTGGAGTACTCTATGCTCTTGGAGTATAAAACACTGTATGGTATGAGAACACCATTTGTTCTTGGAGCACTCTATGTTCTGTTGAAGCTGCATGTTTTGGAAGAACTGTTTGCTCTGTATC
The DNA here is from genome assembly GCA_036971475.1 of Prosapia bicincta. NCBI lineage: Eukaryota > Metazoa > Arthropoda > Insecta > Hemiptera > Cercopidae > Prosapia > Prosapia bicincta. The sequence continues at coordinate 23,703,126 of JBAIZL010000010.1, forward strand.
TACTATATGAAGAGCATTTATACATTGGAGCACTCTATGCTCTTGGAGTATAAAACACTGTATGGTATGAGAACACCATTTGTTCTTGGAGCACTCTATGTTCTGTTGAAGCTCTATGTTTTGGAAGAACTGTTTGCTCTGTATCTACTATATGAAGAGCATTTATACATTGGAGTACTCTATGTTCTTGGAGTATAAAACACTGTATGGTATGAGAACATCATTTGTTCTTGGAGCACTCTATGTTCTGTTGAAGCTCTATGTTTTGGAAGAACTGTTTGCTCTGTATCTACTATATGAAGAGCATTTATACATTGGAGTACTCTATGCTCTTGGAGTATAAAACACTGTATGGTATGAGAACACCATTTGTTCTTGGAGCACTCTATGTTCTGTTGAAGCTGCATGTTTTGGAAGAACTATTTGCTCTGTATCTACTATATGAAGAGCATTTATACATTGGAGTACTCTATGCTCTTGGAGTATAAAACACTGTATGGTATGAGAACACCATTTGTTCTTGGAGCACTCTATGTTCTGTTGAAGCTGCATGTTTTGGAAGAACTATTTGCTCTGTATCTACTATATGAAGAGCATTTATACATTGGAGTACTCTATGCTCTTGGAGTATAAAACACTGTATGGTATGAGAACACCATTTGTTCTTGGAGCACTCTATGTTCTGTTGAAGCTGCATGTTTTGGAAGAACTATTTGCTCTGTGAGTAGCTCTATGGTATGAAGAGCATTTACACATTGGAGCACTCTATGCTTTAAATTATGTTTATGGCCTTGGAGGACTCAATATTCCGGAGAGCTCTATTGTCTGGAAACACTAAATGATATTTGGGAGCTCTATGGTCTGGGAACATTCTACTGCTATAGGGAAGGTCTGTGTTCTGGGGTATATCTATACTCTGGGGATCTGTATGCTTTAGAGATAGCTCTATTGTGTTAGAGCACTCTATGTTCTGAGAGAACGTTATACTGTAGGTGTAGCACAGATGCTCTAAGTGAGATCATGATTTTGGATCGCTCTATGCTCTTAGAGAACCCTATTCTCTAGAAGTAACCCTATTGTGTTGGAGAAATCTATGATTTTAGAGTACTACATGGTCTGAAAGAATTCTATGCTCTGCGAGTAGCTCTATGGTGTGGAAGCGCTCTATAGTTTTGAAGCAATCTAAGGTCTGGGGCAGCTACGTGGTGTGGGAGAACTCTATGCTCTTGCAGTAGTTCCATGTTGTGGGAACTCTCTATGGCATTGGATATCTCTATGCACTGGGCTATCTCTATGCTCAGAGATAAATCAATATTTAGGAGAGCTGTATTGGCTGGGAGCACTAAATGATTTTTGGGAATTCTATGGTATGGGAACTCTCTAATCCTCTTGGAAAACTCTATATTCTGGGGTATATCTATAGGCTGGGAGTACTGTATGTTTTTAGGATATTTGTATGGTGTTAGAGCACTCTATGGTTTTCGAGCACTCTATCGTCTAGGGCAACTCTAAGCTCTGGGAGTAGAGCAGTGGTGTGAGAGCACTTTATGGTTTTGAAGGACTTTATGCTCTGGTACTAGCTCTATGGAATGGGACCCTTATGGTCTGGAAGTAACTCTATGGTGTGAGAGAAAACTTAATGCTGTGTGAGTAGCTCTATGGCAGGCGCGTATCCAAGGGGGGACGATGGGGCGATCGCCCCCCCAACCCTCAAGAACTTTGGGTTAAAAATCAACAATATATTATTAAATTAGGACTTTTTCGATAATTAAGTGTTTATATATTCTCAAATATAAAATCCTAACTGTAATAAATATAATAATAATTTTGTAACATTGTAATGCTCTTTGAATAATTACAAAAATAGAATCACTTGCTAGTCTATGTTTATAAATACGCTCGAATTTTAACTTAATTTACTTAAGTTAATTCGTCTTTTATTGTAAATAAAAAATAAAATTTTAATTTTTAATCTGAAAATGTGACGCGTTTCCTCGGCATACCCTCGTAAACGTCTAAAAGTTTTAACAACAGATAGCGCTAGTGAAGCTTAGTCTCGAACATATGATTTTCAATACGTAATTTTGCAAGCGTAATATTCGCAGTTGACTCCGGAATTGTTCGTGTTGGAAGAATAACTACTTATATTAATTAATAAACCATTTTTATAATAATAGCTTATTATAAAATTAATAATATTCTCTAGCCATAAGTGTTATTGAAACTGGAATAATTATTTATTAAAAAGTCTAATTTGCTACGAATCTTAATTACGTTACCGATTTCTAAAGCAAGCGTAGAAAGAACTTTTTCTGTTCTATGTTTTTACATACACGCACGCGCGCGCGCGCACACATACACACATATTAAATATATATATATATATATATATATATATATAATGCATCGATCGCCCCCCCCCCAAAGCAAGTCGCTGGATACGCGTCTGTATGGTGTGGGATTCCTCTATGGTTTGGGAGCATATTTTGGTTAAGAGAACTCTATGCTCTAGGAGTAACTCCATGGTGTGGGAGCACTTTATAGTTTTGGAGCAATCCAAAATCTTGGAAGACTCATTGCTCTGTGGTATATCTATAGCATGGAGTACCCTAGGCTCTAGAGAGAACTCTGTGATGTGTGAGAACTCAATGGTCTTGGATCATTCTATGCTCTAGGAGTGACTCCGTGGTGTGGGAGCACTTTATAGTTTTGGAGCACTCTATAATTTTTGAGGAATCTTTGCTCTGTGGTATATCTATTGCATGGGTGTACCCTAGGCTCTAGAGAGAAATCTGTGGTGTGTGAGAACTCAGTGGTCTTGGATCATTCTATGCTCTAGGAGTGACTCCATGGTGTAGGCGCACTTTATAGTTTTTTAGCACTTTATTATCTTGGAAGACTCTTTGCTCTGTGGTATATCTATAGCATGGGAGTAACCTAGGCTTTAAGGAGAACTTTGGTGTGTGAGAACTCAATGGTCTTGGAGGACTCTATGCACTAGGAGTAACTTAGTGGTGTGGGAGCACTTTATAGTCTTTGAGCACTCTACATTCTTGGAGGACTCTTTGTTCTGTGGTATATCGATAGCATGGGAGTACCCTAGGCTTTAAGGAGAACTTTGGTGTGTGAGACCTTAATGGTCTTGGAGGACTCTATGCACTAGGAGTAACTTAGTGGTGTGGGAGCACTTTATAGTCTTTGAGCACTCTACATTCTTGGAGGACTCTTTGTTCTGTGGTATATCGATAGCATGGGAGTACCCTAGGCTTTAAGGAGAACTTTGGTGTGTGAGACCTTAATGGTCTTGGAGGACTCTATGCACTAGGAGTAACTTAGTGGTGTGGGAGCACTTTATAGTCTTTGAGCACTCTACATTCTTGGAGGACTCTTTGTTCTGTGGTATATCGATAGCATGGGAGTACCCTAGGCTTTAAGGAGAACTTTGGTGTGTGAGAACTCAATGGTCTTGGAGGACTCTATGCACTAGGAGTAACTTAGTGGTGTGGGAGCACTTTATAGTCTTTGAGCACTCTACATTCTTGGAAGACTCTTTGTTCTGTGGTATATCGATAGCATGGGAGTACCCTAGGCTTTAAGGTGAACTTTGGTGTGTGAGACCTTAATGGTCTTGGAGGACTCTATGCACTAGGAGTAACTTAGTGGTGTGGGAGCACTTTATAGTCTTTGAGCACTCTACATTCTTGGAGGACTCTTTGTTCTGTGGTATATCGATAGCATGGGAGTACCCTAGGCTTTAAGGAGAACTTTGGTGTGTGAGACCTTAATGGTCTTGGAGGACTCTATGCACTAGGAGTAACTTAGTGGTGTGGGAGCACTTTATAGTCTTTGAGCACTCTACATTCTTGGAGGACTCTTTGTTCTGTGGTATATCGATAGCATGGGAGTACCCTAGGCTTTAAGGAGAACTATGGTGTGTGAGAACTCAATGGTCTTGGAGGACTCTATGCACTAGGAGTAACTTAGTGGTGTGGGAGCACTTTATAGTCTTTGAGCACTCTACATTCTTGGAGGACTCTTTGTTCTGTGGTATATCGATAGCATGGGAGTACCCTAGGCTTTAAGGAGAACTTTGGTGTGTGAGAACTCAATGGTCTTGGAGGACTCTATGCACTAGGAGTAACTTAGTGGTGTGGGAGCACTTTATAGTCTTTGAGCACTCTACATTCTTGGAGGACTCTTTGTTCTGTGGTATATCGATAGCATGGGAGTACCCTAGGCTTTAAGGAGAACTTTGGTGTGTGAGAACTCAATGGTCTTGGAGGACTCTATGCACTAGGAGTAACTTAGTGGTGTGGGAGCACTTTATAGTCTTTGAGCACTCTACATTCTTGGAGGACTCTTTGTTCTGTGGTATATCGATAGCATGGGAGTACCCTAGGCTTTAAGGAGAACTTTGGTGTGTGAGACCTTAATGGTCTTGGAGGACTCTATGCACTAGGAGTAACTTAGTGGTGTGGGAGCACTTTATAGTCTTTGAGCACTCTACATTCTTGGAGGACTCTTTGTTCTGTGGTATATCGATAGCATGGGAGTACCCTAGGCTTTAAGGAGAACTTTGGTGTGTGAGACCTTAATGGTCTTGGAGGACTCTATGCACTAGGAGTAACTTAGTGGTGTGGGAGCACTTTATAGTCTTTGAGCACTCTACATTCTTGGAGGACTCTTTGTTCTGTGGTATATCGATAGCATGGGAGTACCCTAGGCTTTAAGGAGAACTTTGGTGTGTGAGAACTCAATGGTCTTGGAGGACTCTATGCACTAGGAGTAACTTAGTGGTGTGGGAGCACTTTATAGTCTTTGAGCACTCTACATTCTTGGAGGACTCTTTGTTCTGTGGTATATCGATAGCATGGGAGTACCCTAGGCTTTAAGGAGAACTTTGGTGTGTGAGAACTCAATGGTCTTGGAGGACTCTATGCACTAGGAGTAACTTAGTGGTGTGGGAGCACTTTATAGTCTTTGAGCACTCTACATTCTTGGAAGACTCTTTGTTCTGTGGTATATCGATAGCATGGGAGTACCCTAGGCTTTAAGGAGAACTTTGGTGTGTGAGAACTCAATGGTCTTGGAGGACTCTATGCACTAGGAGTAACTTAGTGGTGTGGGAGCACTTTATAGTCTTTGAGCACTCTACATTCTTGGAGGACTCTTTGTTCTGTGGTATATCGATAGCATGGGAGTACCCTAGGCTTTAAGGAGAACTTTGGTGTGTGAGACCTTAATGGTCTTGGAGGACTCTATGCACTAGGAGGCTCTCCATGGTGTGAGAGCATTTTATAGTCTTGGAGCACTCTACATTCTTGGAAGACTCTTTGTTCTGTGGTATATCTATAGCATGGGAGTAACCTAGGCTTTAAGGAGAACTTTGGTGTGTGAGACCTTAATGGTCTTGGAGGACTCTATGCACTAGGAGTAACTTAGTGGTGTGGGAGCACTTTATAGTCTTTGAGCACTCTACATTCTTGGAGGACTCTTTGTTCTGTGGTATATCGATAGCATGGGAGTACCCTAGGCTTTAAGGAGAACTTTGGTGTGTGAGAACTCAATGGTCTTGGAGCACTCTATGCTCTAGGAGTAACTTAGTGGTGTGGGAGCACTTTATAGTCTTTGAGCACTCTACATTCTTGGAGGACTCTTTGTTCTGTGGTATATCGATAGCATGGGAGTACCCTAGGCTTTAAGGAGAACTTTGGTGTGTGAGAACTCAATGGTCTTGGAGGACTCTATGCACTAGGAGTAACTTAGTGGTGTGGGAGCACTTTATAGTCTTTGAGCACTCTACATTCTTGGAGGACTCTTTGTTCTGTGGTATATCGGTAGCATGGGAGTACCCTAGGCTTTAAGGAGAACTTTGGTGTGTGAGAACTCAATGGTCTTGGAGCACTCTATGCTCTAGGAGTAACTTAGTGGTGTGGGAGCACTTTATAGTCTTTGAGCACTCTACATTCTTGGAGGACTCTTTGTTCTGTGGTATATCGATAGCATGGGAGTACCCTAGGCTTTAAGGAGAACTTTGGTGTGTGAGACCTTAATGGTCTTGGAGGACTCTATGCACTAGGAGTAACTTAGTGGTGTGGGAGCACTTTATAGTTTTTGAGCACTCTACATTCTTGGAGGACTCTTTGTTCTGTGGTATATCGATAGCATGGGAGTACCCTAGGCTTTAAGGAGAACTTTGGTGTGTGAGACCTTAATGGTCTTGGAGCACTCTATGCTCTAGGAGGCTCTCCATGGTGTGAGAGCATTTTATAGTCTTGGAGCACTCTTTGCTCTGTTGTATATCTATAGCATGGGAGTACCTTAGGCTCTAGGGAGACCTCTGTGGTGTTTGAGAACCCAATGGTCTTGCAGCACTCTATGCTCTTGGAGTAACTCCATGGTCTGGGAGCACTTTATAGTCTTGTAGAACTCTTTTCTCTGTTGTATATCTACAAAATGGGAGTACCCTAAGCTCTGAGGAGATCTCTATGGTGTGTGAGAACTCAATGGTCTTGGAGGACTCTGTGGTCTGTGAGCACTCTATGTTCTGGGGGAGCTCCATTCATTGTTGCAAATATTAATGAGAGCTGATAGGCAGTAAAGTGAACTTTGGACCTTGTCCTATAAGTATTCCACTGTCATGTTTTTGACAATTTTAAGTGGGATAAAATTACAAGCTTTAACTCCCGCAACCAGATTCTCTATCAATGCTAAGAGGGTACTTATAACCGTCAAATTCCATGGCATTCTAGCGAGAAACGTAGGTGTAAATGGTCCCAGTACAAGGGAGTGAGGACACAAATAATTCGCGAGTGTTCCGGGGAGATTAAAACGTCACCGATGTATCTGCCCTTACATCGTACACAAAGTGTAAAGTGTGCAAGACAATCGAATATTCAATATTTCAATAATAAGTAGATTGTATAAAAATATTATCGGTAACTTTAAAGTTAAATTGTTAAATCAGTTTTTTGTGCACGTATTGGCAACTGGAACTGAGCAAGCTCTAACCAACACTGTTAATAATGATGCCGAAGACGGGAATTTTGATTTTGTCGACAAATACTTGGTTACATTTTTTTAGTTATTTTAACAATTTAATATATAGTCTCTCTCTCTCTCTCTCTCTCTCTCTCTCTCTCTCTCTCTCTCTCTGGTGTGTGTGTGTGTTTTTTTTGTTATAGTTGGCCAAAATATGCTTACATAGTATCTGAGTTATGTCCATATGTGTCAAGGAGTTTGCTACGTACTTGAAATGTGTTAGCGTAAAGTTACACAGTTGATTCGGAGGTGTTGTTTCTTATTATTTGATTAATAAATTTGTTCACAACCTTATTTTTTGTCTCAAAACTGAAATAGCAAGAATTTTAAATATTTTTTTATTTTATAGCTCATAGCTTTGGCGGCTGTAGTCTATATGGCAGTGTCCAAAACTGAGAACTTGAAGATTTGAAAATAGATTTTTCTTTTTTTCAGTTAGCCCTACCAAAGACCAAATGTTTCTTTCTTAATATTCATTGATAATGGTCATTTAAATAATTGAAAAACATTTTATCATAAGCGTTTTTCAAAATCAAATAAATAAATAATATAATGGAAACAATTAAAACAGTTGAAATATCATTAGTTTTGTAAATACATTTAGTCAATAATAAAGGATGTTTTACTTGAACTTGAATATTTAGTATAATTAGCAGAACTTTTAGAAGTAGGGTATTTCGTACTAGAAATATAAATATTATTAGAGATAACGCTGTTTTATACTGTAATAAATAATTATTGTACAAATAATTTAGTTATTATGAATTTCATCATCAATAAAAATATGGATTTACTCTAATTATTATTGATAATAAATAAAACCAGCTGGATTATGTTGTCTTTAAACGAGTCAAATAATTTATATGAAACTTCTGAAAATTTTATAAAAATAAATGAAGAAGAAAACAGTTGATGTAACCTTATGTTACGAGGTTTCTTTAAATCAACTGATTGGGTATTTGACTACAGAATCATACGCTTGGTAGAATTGTGATTTTTGGAACTCGGCGTTTTTTCCATCTGAAAATCATGTGGAGCTGCTATGAAGTTTTCGTTTTTATGGCGAAAAATCTAATATGTTTACATATTCAGCCACAAAAATAATTATTGTGTAGTTGAAACTTATTGATCATATCTTGAATAGGTCTATACCCTACATGGTCAGGAACGATTGTATATCTATCATTATTAATGTTTAACACAAATAAAACAACTGTAGGCTATTTAAAATGCTTTACTTATTTAAAATCTGCGGGTACAAATTTAACACAGGAGTATTTTTCTTTTTGTTTTGTATATATACGGAGAAGTTATAAAAATAAATATTGGAAATATCTTTTGTCTTGTGGCGACCACTCAAAAATTAGAAAGTAACGATGAATGTAAGCAGATAGTTAAGTTTTGCTGGTGTGTTGAAGGAAAAGTTGGGCACATGACGGAAGCAAAAGGATTTTTTCTAGCCCTCAATTGTGGGGGCAAACATCTGTTGCTTGGGTTTACCGGTAATTTAGCTAGTAAGGTTTCGAAGTGTTGGCGGTAACGCATCCCGGAAGTGAAAGTTTCAAAGTGTCGGTGCTTAGCCCTTCTATTTTTAATATAGGTATAAATATAAATAAAGTTATTTTACCGCTGAAAAATAGTGTATTTGATAATAGGAAATAACTAACCTTAGCTCCCGAAAGTCTATCCCCACTTGCGAAGATTAAAATTATAGTGGTTTTATATTTTATATGGCAGGTTTTAATTGTAATAAAAGTAGTTTATCAAAAGCATCCGCCTACTTTCTACGACCAGTAGTAGTACTACGTACAACAGATTACAAGCAATACATTATTTATTGTATAATATTATATTTTAAGTTGCAATAAATATAGACCTAAACAGGTTCGTAGCACGGCTAAAGGCACAGTGATGAAGGAAAGAAAAGGAATAGAACAACATAAACAATTAATTACAGTCATGCAGTCTTTGTGAAGTATTACCGGTATCACGTGACAATGACGTCACAGCTAGAGGCAAGGGAAGGGGATATTACGTGGACAGGTGGGACGAGAGACGGGCCATAAGCTTGCTGTACTTTGAAACCGAAACAACTCAGAACAAAGGTAACAACTATTTATTTACATTTGTATTGCTTACACTATCTGCAATTTTACGGCTTTAAGAAAACTGTAAAGGTTTTTATTATTTCTTGCCTGTGCATAAAGTTCAATGTCATTAAATTTATTGTTTTACGGAAGTAATTTATTATTATGTCACTCAAACAAGTAATGCCTGTCATAATGAAAAAAAGTCAGAAGCATATTTTTTATACTCTTAACTATCGTAATAGTTTTTATCAATATTTAATTTAATTTAAATACAGTACATGGATTTTCTGGCGTTCGAAATTATGTTGAAAATATAGACGACGCCCAGAAAGCCATAATGAGTAAATCGAGCATAATTTGTGCACTTTAATAATATGCTTATTGTCAACATTTATTCAGTAGCCTATTTACTTTTAAAAAATTGTAGCTGATTTGAATTATCTGGATAATGCAAGTTATTTATTAATATAAGTACACTTAAATATAATAATAAACATAGGTCCCTGTACTTCCCTTATAGGTTAGTTTTAGTTTTGACAGTTACACTGTATAAGATATAGAAAGACCAGCTCTTCTTAGACTTGGCTTCACTACAAACTGACACCGCAAAAAGCCTGAGGCTATCCATCACAACAATTGTAACTTATTTTCCTCTCTCTCACACTCTCTCTCTCTCTTCCCCCTCCCTTTCCCTTCACTTTTCTCCCACACTGGAATAAGTTGAATTTATTAAGACAAAGTTTACACCTAAAACTGCACACAATATTCTTGTTTATTCGACATTTCTTCTATTTATCTCAGTGCATTGTATTTCTGAAAAGTTTAAACAAAAAAACGGACTTGTTTATTTTTGAAGAATTTATTCGACCCTTTTCTCATCATAGCAAGAATACACTACAACATATAATAAAGCTTTTATTTACCAATTAAGTACATTATGTCTATTAAATGTTTTTATAGTGAATGGCTTTAGTTTTACTCTCTTAAATGGAAAACGTCGGCTATTTAGAGTAGCCCCAAGTAAACATTGTATGACGTTCTGTCTAATAAACTATACAAGCCCTAACTAACAGTGGTAACTAATACTGCAATAAATTAGCAATTTTACCTGACGATAGTAGTAATTTAATAAATGAAGATTGTTTTATGATTTTTTTCGCAGTGGAGTAACTACTGTGCTGGTTTTAGGCCTACGGACGTGATATGATGTAATTTCGTCTTTCATAATATAGATTACTTGATAAAAATATTTAATTACCATCTTACTTTTTAGTAATTCTGAAAAACAGGGCGAAATTAAAATTTTACGTTAAAATGCTAAAAAAAGAGTCACTAACCAGGTTAAGTTTAACATAAATAAATGAAACCTCTATACATTACAATTAAAATATTGGAAAGAATATTTGAAAGATCTAGTTTGTAACCTCTTGTTTGACCCTCTTGTAACCTCTTGAAATAAGACCCTCTCATAATGATGGCATGGTCATCGAAATTTACATAAGGGTTTAATCTTAAGTAACTTGTTTTATTTGTTATTTTTGATTATTTTTGTGGTATTTGGGTTCTTTCCAATATTTTAATTGTAATATATTGTACCACTGTGCTCTTGATATTGTGTAGAAACCTCTATACCACAAATGACTTTTTCTTTTATTTGAAACCTTGATGTACATTTCGATTGCATAGCAATCATCCTCAGATGTAATTTACAATAACATTTTTATTGTTTGTATTTTCATTTATAATGTAAATTACCTCTGAGGATGATTGCTATGTAATCGAAATGTACATAAGGTTTTAAATAAAAGAAAAATGTCATTTGGGGTGTAGAGGTTTCATTTATTTATGTTAAACATTACGCCACAGTTGTTTTATACAGTTATCCAGGTTAGGTGTGTAATTTTTTCTGTTAAAAATATTCAATATCAAAATATAAAAGTGAATTCATCACATATTTCTTTTTAAAAAATTGTCTAATGTCCTACTGTTGATCGTAATTTGTGGAAGCAATGATAAACCGATAAAATGTGAAGGATTATCATGTATGCTGTATTTATACTCTAAAAATAGGAAAATGATTGAAACAAAAATATCTCTCATCTAGTTTTTTTTTACTTAAGGTAATACTTGACAAGGAATGCGTCAACTAGGGTTTTTTGGTTTTTACACATAGTACTTAAAAATATATTCTAAACAAGACATAGGTTATTTTAAATGTCGCAAACCAAAACAGCGGTTGCAATTTTGAAAATACAAACCTACATCAACATTCTAACCTACATCTACTAACGCACTAGGAACTGTATAAAATCAAGGTTTATTGATAAAACAGAGCACTAATATTATGCTACACTACTATAGAGCTATAGGCCTACCACAGTATGTCTACAAACTATCCTTTTAGGTTACGTTTGGTTTTAGAAAACGAAATTAAGTTTACGAACGTAACCAATTACATCCATCCTGACGTTGGCCCTACGTGCATTGTCCAAGACGAGTAGACGCCGCTGTATCAATTCGGCATTACAAATATTTATGTAAAACATAATTTTTGTTTTTATAATCAATCTTATTAAAGAAGAGGAATTATGTGGCAGATATTATTTGGTTATTGGCGATAATTTATGAAAGTTTTTATCACTATTTTTCGTTTCGACTTCTAAATAAATTTTTTTGAATGCATTTTATATGGCATAATGTAAAAACGAAAAGAATTGTAGTTAGCTTACTTTTTGTGAATTGTTGGCCTGACTGATAGTGAAACTAATAGTAGAAAGCTTTGAAATCAACAGTTTTTACATTTTTATTTACTTTAAACAGCTTAGTTTATAGTATATAGTAACCTACAAGCTTTTGCGAAAATAAGAATTATTCTACTCAATACTGATTACCTTAATTTAATAACTAAAATAATAAACATACATAAAACTTAAATACAATTTAAATTTATGATGAAATTTATCTGGATTATCTGAATTGCTTTAATGTTTCAAGAAAGTCATAAAATATTTTTACAATAGAAGGAATAAACCTCTTAAATATTTATCTGGAATAAGCTGTGATTAAATAATACTAAAAACCCCAAATCACAAATATTTCTGTTTTAACCCGATACACATTTCGGTTATCAATTAACCATCCTTAGAGGCATAACCAAAACTTATCTAACAAAAATCTAATGTTAAAGTTTAACTTTTGGAATTTATTATATTTCTGAGACCGAGAAGCTATAATGATCACTATTTACTAGGAATAAACTGTGGTTAAATAGAGTCTTGGTTGTTATGCCTCTGAGGATGGTTACTTGATCACCGAAAGTGCATCGGGTTAGAACAAAAATATTTGTGATCAGGGTATAATTATTATTATTACTCCTTAACAGTCCTGACATTCGTGTAAAGTTAGTTTCTAGCTTTTATACAATCGGTTAATTAACACGCCCGTTTTTGCCATTAGAGTGTTTGTATCTGTTTAACACAGCAGACATTTACTTTTATCATCAACATTTATTGTGTCACTTTTATCTGGTATTTTTAAACAACAATGACCTTCAAAAGTGCCTGCATGAAGTCTGATATTCAATTCATTTTAAAATTATCCAAGTTTTCTCATGAACTCTTTTTAATTATCACAAGGTTTTGTTTTTAAAAAGGTGAATCTAGTAATAAGTTATGTACAAATTTAAAACAACTTTGCTATAGATTCTTGAATGTACTTTATTTGAATGTAAGTTTATTTAAAATTAAACCAATTTAAATAGAAAGTGTTTATATTTGCCAAGAACTGTTCCGACTCTGATTTATTTTTTCACATAGGCCTACGTTACTCGAAAATACATTCTAAACAAGAAGCAAGGGATTTCAAGTGCAGTAAACCATATAAGTGGTTAGAATTTAAAAAAAATAGACATAACCTCAACGTATCAGCACATACAAACCTATAGAAGTAAATGCTTTCCATTTGTATAAAACCGAGCCCTAATTTAAACTAAAATAAAATATAGTTATGCTAAAACCTAATTACAAAGTTGGCCAAGTCTGGTTTTAAAAAAATAAGTTAACTAAAGGTAGCATAGGAAGTCGGCAATATTTGATCCTGTCTTAACACGATATAGGTGTGCGAGCAATAAGAGACGGATTTTTACACATAAGTAAATTACAAATTCAATCACACAAACAAGTCGTTTTAAACCATAAATAGTGGTTATAATTCAAAACAATTTAAACATAACCTCAACATACCAAGAAACAAAAATATATTAGTAATTTTTTTTTACAAAACCTAGCACTATTTTTTATTTTTACATATTTTAGTTAAAAATTAACTTTAAACAAAAGGGAAAAAATTAAAAAATAAAAGTTATAACTAGCGATTAAAATTTAATAATAATACAAACATAACCTCACGTACCAACACGCACGAAACTATAAGTAAATATTTTTTTAAGCAAAACCGAGCATTTTTCTCTTTCCATATGTTACTTAAAAATTGATTTTAAACAAGGAGAGTATAATTTTAAAAATACCAACGGTAATTAGTGACTAAAATTAGGAAAAACTACAAACATATCCATCATTAATACCAGCACTCGAAACTGACCCGGCGTCACATGTTTAGTGCGGCTGTCGGTTCCTTTAAGTAAAAAACTTCATTTTTATTTTTTGTATAACCAATCCTAACCTAACCGGATACTTTGTGGCTATTGGTAATATATATCTAAGTAAGAATGTAGCTCAAGACTGTACGGAATACTTGATAAATGAAATTGCTTTAACTGCGAAGTCATGTTTTTAAGACGAAAAGAAACGTAGGTTTAATCGCTGTTTATGATTTTTAAAACACCCCTTTCATGTTTACAGTGCGTTTTTGTTACAGTATATATGTTACTACATTGTAAAAACGAATGAACCTCAATTCACGCAATATTTGCCAAGTTTTACCGAAATGTTCTATATATTTTTAATCACTTAAACAATAGTTTATGACTATCCGAACGTTAAATTTAGTAAATTTGTTAAAACTTACTGAGACAGAACGTTTTCGATCGCTATGTGCCGATCTTCATCAGTGTCTTCTGCTTGGAGATGTTGGATCAAGCGGTGACGGTTTTAAAGGTATTCGATAGTATCAAATAGTATGTGTGATTTGTATTGTGTTTGTTCATGAATTATGTTTGTACTTTGTGTGTCTGTAAATTTCATATTGTTCTAGTGTGTTGAGATGTGGTCCTTTTTTGTTGATGTGTAGGATTTCTAGGTTATGGTAAATGTCTGTGTATTTGTGTCCTGTTTCTTTTATGTGATTGTAAAATGTTGAGTTGGTGTTCTGTTTGTGTTCCTCGACTCTTTGTTTAAAGCTGCGACCTGTTTGTCCAATGTAGAATTTGTTACATTCGTCGCAGTTCGATAACGAACCTACCTGTAAAACCGTCACCGCTTGACCCAACATCTCCAAGCAGAAGACACTGATGAAGATCGGCACATAGCGATCGAAAACGTTCTGTCTAGGCAAGTTTCAACACATTTACTAAATTTAAAGTTCGGATAGTCATAAACTATTGTTTAAGTGATTAATAAGATTCACCGAACGTAATGGACTACAAAACTCAAGAATTCTAGGCTATATATTTGTTTGACAGTACAGCCTTTGTACTTAACTGTAATGCAGAATAGTCAGTTTTATACTCATGCGCCTAAAATATTCATTTCAGAAGCAGATCTTCCAGATTATATATTTGCCTATTTCCTGTTTATATTTAGTGTATTAATTATTAATCAATTGCGTCAATGTATTTTTTTAACTTGATCTCGAAAATCTGGATTATATTTTACTGATATGAAATTTTAGTTCAAGCTCTGCTGCAGTAGCACAATAAATTCTGCTATACCAAACTAAATGCCTCGTCCCACGTATTACAATCTTCGAAGCTTCGTACGGAGTCCATTCACATAAGTCTCTAATCTGTTTAAATCAGATGTTTGCTGTCAACTGTCTATTTATTCTACAGGTTACAGGAATCTTCTGGATGGAATATAGTATGAATTAAATTTAGTTATAGAAAATGCTAAACATTTATATATATATATATATATATATATATATATATATATATATATATACACAGGCCAGCCCACAAAATGTTCGGGTTCTTGGACGAACGTGAATACAGGACCCTTCATTATGTCCATTATTGGCCTACCCTACAACTTTGTATTTTGCATGTCATTATAAATAAATAATTGTTTCCGTGTTCAAACCAACTAGGCCTACTGAATCTAATCTGTGTATGTCTAGTTTTGTTGAAATAAGCTGCCGTTCGTTAACAGCAAATAAGACATTGCATTTTGTGTGAGTAGAACATTTCATTTATTGAGTATTACTTTGCCATTGAAAACTTAAACAATTGTACATTATACTTTTTATACTTTATTGGTATATTGATTTTATTTCATTTATGAATCTCATCACACGCATAATTATTGTCGGCAGTAAAAAAACATCAACCTGGCTGGGCTTCTGCTCATTTGCCCTCTTGCTCTCTCTCTCTCTCACTCTCTCTCTTTATACATATACATACATACATATATATATATATATATATATATATATATATATATATATATATAGAGAGAGAGAGAGAGAGAGAGAGAGAGAGACAGACAGACAAACAGAGACAGAGTAAGGTGGGGCAAGACCGCGCAGCTAAGAACAAATATGCTTTACCGGCTATATTTAATGCAAAATATAAAGACAAATACTGCAATAAAACCTTCTATCCTTTATTGTTGAACTGGTTATAGTATTTTTATACTCAGACAGTTTTTCATAGTTTCGATTTTTTCTTTGTTTGTACAAAATGCCGTCTTGCCCCACTAGGCGGAGTTAAAGGAGGGAAGACTGCACATAGGTTATGCTACTATTTACTTCTATTAAAACTGTAATACAAAATACATTTTTACCAATTAATGTAATCAAATATTTATAACAGTATTTACAAAAGGTCAAATTCTTAAAAATATAGTTAATACACTAAATACAATGTTGTTTTAACAAATTTACACAAAATCTTTGTAAAAAAAATTCTATAAACTATTTTTAGCTATTCTAAGAACAATGGAAACTATTCATAAAAGTATTACGAAATTCAAATAACTAAATTAAACACATAAAACTAAAAATGCCAAAAGACAAATAATATGTCTAGCTTCTTGCCGTACGGAATAATCCTATCAGAAGTTCTCACACCATTACGAACCGCTGGTCTGAAATCCTGAAATCCTGAAATGTGAGAACTTTAACAGTAGTAACCCCACTAAAATTTGTAATAAACAAATCGTAAAATTACCAATGCAGGGGTCGTAATTTGGAAACTGAAGCCAGAGAATCTAACTAACGTCCAATTTTATGTTCTCTCAATTGCTCTTCGAGTTACTCTAACTCTTTTCAACATTTAGTTTGAGATTAAGGCTCCACGCCAAAATTAGGAAGTAGGAATGAATGTAAATACATGGTTAAATTTTCCAGGTGTGTTGAAGAATGGGTTAGGGCCGTGGCGAAAACAAAAAATTTTACTTAGGTCTCAGTAGAGAGAGCAAACATTTGATAACTGGGTGTACCAGATATTTCTTTAGTAAGATTTGAAGTGTTGGCGCTAACGTATCCAGGCACAAAGTGAAGGTATTGTGTCAGTGCCTAGCCTAGCTATTCTTAATTTAAGTACAAATATAAATAGAGTTATACATCAGTGAACAATAGCGTATGTGATAATAGCAAATAATTATTTTGGTTCCTGAACCCATTTGCAGTATCTATAAAAATAAATAGTTTCAGAATCTAGACTGAGCTTTATAAAACTTTCTTGTAACTAAATTACTATAATTTGAATGCACTTTTACATGCACTATTACTTTCTTAAAATAACATAATTCTTATAGGTACACATAGCTAAACTATTTAGCGGAAATTAACTGTAATCAATGGTATATAACAATTACCTGGATTTAAGTACAAGCTGCTGGTGTAGAGTCTAGCCACTATTATAACCTTCGGCGATACTAGTGAGGGTACAGTAGTACCAACTTTGTTACGAATACACTAAAAAATTAAAGTGCGCAGTCTTACCCAACCCTCCTATATACATATATATATATATATATATATATATATATATAGATTTTTTGGACTAGGAGAGACTGACAGACTTACCTTGGTAAGAGTCCACACTGTAGTCTTGAAATAGAAACACATAAAAGCACTTAAACAATGATATATTTCAACCACACAGTGGTCTTTGTCAATCGAAGAGAAAACACAAAAAGAAATATGAGGGAATGAAATAAAATAAATATAAGTTGTAATCACAGATTGTGTAGAGTAGAAATCAGATGACACGGATGCACAGATTAAAGACATATATATATATATATATATATATATATATATATATATATATATATTGTTTCCATGAGCATATGAGTGATTATAGTTTATATAAGTCTGTTAGGGGAAAAGAGATAAGGCTATTAGGAAAAAAAAATAAATACAATAAAAAAAAATAAAATAATATAAAAAAAATAAAAAAAATGAATGAATTTATCTGATGTTGAGGTTAGGGGATTCTCTGGACTTGGTATACCACTGGTATGATAGTTCCCACCTTCTCAGTTCTGAGGGATTGCAATCAGGGGGGAGTGATTTAATTATTTTTGTGGTATAGCAGTCATCAAAAGTTGTGATGTTGTGACTCGCAGCATGTTGAGCTGTTGGTCTATCCATATTCATAATTTTAACATCATGTCTGTGGCCATTCATTCTGATATTCAGACCATCCGTGGTCAGGCCTATGTACTGTGCTGAGCAAAGTTTACATTGTAGCTGGTATATGACATTTTTCGATGTACAATTATGATGACCCTGTATTTTGAAGACCATTTTTGTTGTTTGGCTGTTGAAACTATTTGCTGAGGGGTGTATTGGACACGTCTTGCATCTAGGTCTATTGCACCTAGAAACCTAAATATATATATATATATATATATATATATATATATATATATATATTACCGTGTGCGCCAAAATAAACAAGAGTGAAACAGAATCAGCTATAGGCCTAGTTACCTTCTCGATCAGCTTTGATTGCTGCCGCGTATATTCGTGTTGACGTATTTCATTTGAGAGTAGTTTTTTGCTGTCATGGTGCTAATTTCTGCAGATACAAATATATTCGTATAGCATTATTTTCGTTCACTTGCAGTTGAATTGGAAGTGCGGATGGGCCATGTCTATCAAACACTGCATTAGGATTTCAGTAACAATTTCACAAAAACACCCCTAGTATGCTGTACTTATTAGTATTGTTGGATAAGTTCAACGATCAGGTAGTGTTTTGGCACAGCGGAAGGGCTTCAGGTCGCCGAACTACGTAGGAGTTTTGCAGAAAGTGTCAGAGTCGCCGAGAAGGAGCCTAAACCGAACATCGTTGAAATTGAATTAAAGAAACGCGTGGGCGTGAAAAATCTTCAAAAACATTGATGGTTTTCCCTACAAGATACAAACTGTGCAACCTTTGACCTATATGAGCAAAGCTGCCAGAGCTCAGTACTGAGCTTCGATGTTAGCAAAGTGCTATGGGAAACTTGAGTTTCTGAGTGACGTGTGGTTTTGCCTGCAAGATACAAACTTTGCAACCTTTAACCTATATGATCAAAACAGCCAGAAATCATTGCTGAGCTTCGATCTTAGCAATGTGCTATATAAAACCTGAGTTTCTAAGTGACGTGTGGTTCTCCCTGCAAGATATAAACTGTGCAACCTTTGAACTATATGAGCAAAACAGACAGAGCTCAGTACTGCTCTTCGATGTTTGAAATGTGCTATGGGAAACTTGAGTTTCTGAGTAACGTGTGGTTTTGCCTGCAAGATACAAACTGTGCAACCTTTGACCTATATGAGCAAAACAGACAGAGCTCAGTACTGCGCTTCGATGTTTGAAATGTGCTATGGCAAACTTGAGTTTCTGAGTGACGTGTGGTTCTCCCTACAAGATACAAACTATGCAACCTTTGACCTATATGAGCAAAACAGACAGAGCTCAGTACTGCTCTTCGATGTTTCAAATGTGCTATGGCAAACCTGAGTTTCTAAGTGACGTGTGGTTCTCCCTGCAAGATATAAACTGTGCAACCTTTGAACTATATGAGCAAAACAGACAGAGCTCAGTACTGCGCTTCGATGTTTGAAATGTGCTATGGCAAACCTGAGTTTCTGAGTGACGTGTGGTTTTGCCTGCAAGATACAAACTGTGCAACCTTTGACCTATATGAGCAAAACAGACATACCTCAATACTGCTCTTCGATGTTTGAAATGTGCTATGGCAAACTTGAGTTTCTGAGTGACGTGTGGTTTTGCCTGCAAGATACAAACTTTGCAACCTTTAACCTATATTTATCAAAACAGCCAGAAATCATTGCTGAGCTTCGATCTTAGCAATGTGCTATAGAAAACCTGAGTTTCTAAGTGACGTGTGGTTCTCCCTGCAAGATATAAACTGTGCAACCTTTGAACTATATGAGCAAAACAGACAGAGCTTAGTACTGCTCTTCGATGTTTGAAATGTGCTATGGCAAACCTGAGTTTCTGAGTGACGTGTGGTTTTCCCTGTAAGATACAAACTGTGCAACCTTTGATCTATATGAGCAAAACAGACAGAGCTCAGTACTGCGCTTCGATGTTTGAAATGTGCTATGGCAAACCTGAGTTTCTGAGTGACGTGTGGTTTTCCCTGTAAGATACAAACTGTGCAACCTTTGATCTATATGAGCAAAACAGACAGAGCTAAGTACTGCGCTTCGATGTTTGAAATGTGCTATGGCAAACCTGAGTTTCTGAGTGACGTGTGGTTTTCCCTGTAAGATACAAACTGTGCAACCTTTGACCTGTATGAGCAAAGCTGCCAGAGCTCAGTACTGCGCTTCGATGTTTGAAATGTGCTATGGCAAACCTGAGTTTCTGAGTGACGTGGGGTTTTCCCTGTAAGATACAAACTGTGCAACCTTTGACCTGTATGAGCAAAGCTGCCAGAGCTCAGTACTGCGCTTCGATGTTTGAAATGTGCTATGGCAAACCTGAGTTTCTGAGTGACGTGTGGTTTTCCCTGTAAGATACAAACTGTGCAACCTTTGATCTATATGAGCAAAACAGACAGAGATAAGTACTGCGCTTCGATGTTTGAAATGTGCTATGGCAAACCTGAGTTTCTGAGTGACGTGTGGTTTTCCCTGTAAGATACAAACTGTGCAACCTTTGACCTGTATGAGCAAAGCTGCCAGAGCTCAGTACTGCGCTTCGATGTTTGAAATGTGCTATGGCAAACCTGAGTTTCTGAGTGACGTGGGGTTTTCCCTGTAAGATACAAACTGTGCAACCTTTGACCTGTATGAGCAAAGCTGCCAGAGCTCAGTACTGCGCTTCGATGTTTGAAATGTGCTATGGCAAACCTGAGTTTCTGAGTGACGTGGGGTTTTCCCTGTAAGATACAAACTGTGCAACCTTTGAACTATATGAGCAAAACAGACAGAGCTCAGTACTGCGCTTCGATGTTTGAAATGTGCTATGGCAAACCTGAGTTTCTGAGTGACGTGTGGTTCTCCCTGTAAGATACAAACTGTGCAACCTTTGACCTGTATGAGCAAAGCTGCCAGAGCTCAGTACTGCGCTTCGATGTTTGAAATGTGCTATGGCAAACCTGAGTTTCTGAGTGACGTGGGGTTTTCCCTGTAAGATACAAACTGTGCAACCTTTGAACTATATGAGCAAAACAGACAGAGCTCAGTACTGCGCTTCGATGTTTGAAATGTGCTATGGCAAACCTGAGTTTCTGAGTGACGTGGGGTTTTCCCTGTAAGATACAAACTGTGCAACCTTTGATCTATACGAGCAAAACAGACACAGCTAAGTACTGCGCTTCGATGTTTGAAATGTGCTATGGCAAACCTGAGTTTCTGAGTGACGTGGGGTTTTCCCTGTAAGATACAAACTGTGCAACCTTTGATCTATACGAGCAAAACAGACACAGCTAAGTACTGCGCTTCGATGTTTGAAATGTGCTATGGCAAACCTGAGTTTCTGAGTGACGTGGGGTTTTCCCTGTAAGATACAAACTGTGCAACCTTTGATCTATACGAGCAAAACAGACAGAGCTCAGTACTGCGCTTCGATGTTTGAAATGTGCTATGGCAAACCTGAGTTTCTGAGTGACGTGGGGTTTTCCCTGTAAGATACAAACTGTGCAACCTTTGATCTATACGAGCAAAACAGACAGAGCTAAGTACTGCGCTTCGATGTTTGAAATGTGCTATGGCAAACCTGAGTTTCTGAGTGACGTGGGGTTTTCCCTGTAAGATACAAACTGTGTAACCTTTGATCTATACGAGCAAAACAGACAGAGCTAAGTACTGCGCTTCGATGTTTGAAATGTGCTATGGCAAACCTGAGTTTCTGAGTGACGTGGGGTTTTCCCTGTAAGATACAAACTGTGCAACCTTTGAACTATATGAGCAAAACAGACAGAGCTCAGTACTGCGCTTCGATGTTTGAAATGTGCTATGGCAAACCTGAGTTTCTGAGTGACGTGGGGTTTTCCCTGTAAGATACAAACTGTGCAACCTTTGATCTATACGAGCAAAACAGACACAGCTAAGTACTGCGCTTCGATGTTTGAAATGTGCTATGGCAAACCTGAGTTTCTGAGTGACGTGGGGTTTTCCCTGTAAGATACAAACTGTGCAACCTTTGATCTATACGAGCAAAACAGACAGAGCTCAGTACTGCGCTTCGATGTTTGAAATGTGCTATGGCAAACCTGAGTTTCTGAGTGACGTGGGGTTTTCCCTGTAAGATACAAACTGTGCAACCTTTGATCTATACGAGCAAAACAGACAGAGCTAAGTACTGCGCTTCGATGTTTGAAATGTGCTATGGCAAACCTGAGTTTCTGAGTGACGTGGGGTTTTCCCTGTAAGATACAAACTGTGCAACCTTTGATCTATACGAGCAAAACAGACAGAGCTAAGTACTGCGCTTCGATGTTTGAAATGTGCTATGGCAAACCTGAGTTTCTGAGTGACGTGGGGTTTTCCCTGTAAGATACAAACTGTGCAACCTTTGATCTATACGAGCAAAACAGACAGAGCTAAGTACTGCGCTTCGATGTTTGAAATGTGCTATGGCAAACCTGAGTTTCTGAGTGACGTGGGGTTTTCCCTGTAAGATACAAACTGTGCAACCTTTGATCTATACGAGCAAAACAGGCAGAGTTCAGTACTGCGCTTCGATGTTTGAAATGTGCTATGGCAAACCTGAGTTTCTGAGTGACGTGGGGTTTTCCCTGTAAGATACAAACTGTGCAACCTTTGATCTATACGAGCAAAACAGACAGAGCTAAGTACTGCGCTTCGATGTTTGAAATGTGCTATGGCAAACCTGAGTTTCTGAGTGACGTGGGGTTTTCCCTGTAAGATACAAACTGTGCAACCTTTGATCTATACGAGCAAAACAGACAGAGTTCAGTACTGCGCTTCGATGTTTGAAATGTGCTATGGCAAACCTGAGTTTCTGAGTGACGTGGGGTTTTCCCTGTAAGATACAAACTGTGCAACCTTTGATCTATACGAGCAAAACAGACAGAGCTAAGTACTGCGCTTCGATGTTTGAAATGTGCTATGGCAAACCTGAGTTTCTGAGTGACGTGGGGTTTTCCCTGTAAGATACAAACTGTGCAACCTTTGATCTATACGAGCAAAACAGACAGAGTTCAGTACTGCGCTTCGATGTTTGAAATGTGCTATGGCAAACCTGAGTTTCTTTTGACTTGTATGAGTTTGTAAAACTATGTAAATCAAATAAAATGAAATCTTGCTACTGTTAATTTTGGCGCACATGGTATGCATAATGGAACACTAACAAATGAATTCTAGCCAAGCCTGGACACCAAGTGATATTTCCCCACGAGTATTTCTTATTATTTTTAAGTAGGAAGTCTAACTTGAAAATCATTCTTTGAAATGTTATAAAATGTAATCCCTGTTTGAAGTAATGAACACACACACACACACACACACACACACACACACACACACACACACACACACACACACACACACACACACACACACACACACACACACACACACACACACACACACACACACACACACACACACACACACACACATACACATACACACACACACACACACACACATATACACACACACACACACACACACACGCATATATATATATATATATATATATATATATATATATATATATATATATATATATATTGATTACTGAAACATATTATTGACTATTAGACGGAAGCATCATTAAATACATTACGCACTTAAGCAAACAGTTAAGTCTGTATGAAACAAATGTTTAGGATTAGAAGAAGCGTTATTTTGATATTTAGGAAATGATAAAATTAGGTAACAAACAAGATAACTTTGGGCGCAAACCTATAATTCAGTCTGCTGGTAAGGACGGGAAAATATGACCTACTTATGTAACAAATATTTTTACGCTTAATATTTTGCATGACTACATCGCTAAACGACACAATCTACTTCAGACATTGACTTTCGAACATTGCCAATCTATTAGTTACTCGAGGAATCCTAAGTAGGCTACTACGGCTTTAAGTCTAATATTATTTTCCAGATATAGTCGTGTTTCAGTACTCATTATAATTAGATTATGTTCTAAAATATAAATTATAATAGAAATTGAAGATTTTGTGTTTTGCATCTAAAAGCTTTTTAAAGTGTAATCTTTGATAATAAAAGTTGGATATTGTGTCTATATAAACGTATTTCCAAACCCATTATAGATATAGGTTTAATACTGTAAAATGGCGTGGGAAGATGAATTACTTGGCATTATAAATGTTGAATTTGGTATGAAATGAGTTTTAGAACTCATTATAACGAAAATTAATAAAATGGGATAATTGGTAATAATTGATAATTGTTTCAATAATATGGGATAATTGCAATGACTAAATATGCCAACAATATGAAATGTCATAATTGACTATCAAAATAGACGTATTTCAGAACCCATTATAACATATTAAATGTTAGAATTGTAATGATAAGGAAGCTCCAATTCAGTGTTAGAAAAGACGTGTTGCAGAACACATCTTTAAACATTGGGATTGTAATGATAATGAACACTGAATTATATGTGAAAGCCGTTTATAATTTAATTAAATATTAGGTTTGTAAAAATAAAAATAATGAGTTTGGTGTCGTATAAACGTAATTTTAAGGAAGCTTCAATTCAGTGTTAGAAAAGACGTGTTGCAGAACACATCTTTAAACATTGGGATTGTAATGATAATGAAGACTGAATTATATGTGAAAGCCGATTATAATTTAATTAAATATTAGGTTTGTAAAAATAAAAATAATGAGTTTGGTGTCGTATAAACGTAATTTTAAGGAAGCTTCAATTCAGTGTTAGAAAAGACGTGTTGCAGAACACATCTTTAAACATTGGGATTGTAATGATAATGAAGACTGAATTATATGTGAAAGCCGATTATAATTTAATTAAATATTAGGTTTGTAAAAATAAAAATAATGAGTTTGGTGTCGTATAAACGTAATTTAAACGCAATATAATTATACTAATTATTGAAATGGTAATGGTAAAAAGGCATAAAATAATATATTTGTCAATGTCGACATGTTTCAGAAGATGTTATAATAGTTATAATTATCAGGATGGCAATGCTATTAAAAGTTGGACTCTTTGCCAATACAAAGGTGTTCTATTATAACAAAAACTGTTAGAACTACAATGATAACGAAAGTTATCATGGTGAAGTTACATGTCGATGTAAAGTACTCAAGGAAACGTGGAAACACACCTGTTACGCGACACGTCCTCAACCAAACGACTGATTCCGCTGCCTATGGACTAATGCAAAGACACAACTGATAAGATAATGCTACTCAAGAAAATGGTAGTGCAAGTTTCATAACCTATGGAAAATATATTTACACAACCACGTAAATTTTAATTAACCTATAAATATTTTAAAATGGAATACTGCTAAACTTACCAAATTGTCCTCCGTCTTTGTTAGTGGCATACAACTAATACGTCCTATTATTCCACCAATAATTTCATTTAGGACATATAGTTATGTCTTTCTTATCCTTTTTATACAGCCAAAATGTATTAGTGCAGCTGACCTTCGACTTTGTTAATACACTAGAATTAATAAGGTCTAATATTCCACTAATAACTTCATTTAGCAAACATAAAGATGCCTGTAGCCTAACTTCATTGTTATTACAGAAAGCGTTTATTGGTCTAATTCTCCTCCTGTGTTAGTAGCCTACAACTAATTGGTCCCAATATTCCACTAAGGGCTTCATTTGGCAAACACAGAGACTCCTGTATTTTCTTTGTTATTACAGCAACCTTTTTATTGGTCTAATTATCCTCCTATTTTCTTAGCAGCCTATATCTGTTGTTCCGAATATTCTACTAATACGTTTATTTTGCAAACATAGGGAAGCCTGTATTTCCTTTCTTATTACATCAAAATATCATTGGTCTAATTATCTCCTTCTTAGTTACAAACCTAAAGCTATTTCGTCCTAATATTCTACTAATACCTTCATTAGGCACACATAGAGATGCCTGTATTTTCTTTGTTATTACAGCAAAACTTTATTGGTCTAATTATCCCCTTCTTAGTTACAAACCTAAAGCTATTTCGTCCTAATATTCTACTAATACCTTCATTAGGCAAACATAGAGATGCCTGTATTTTCTTTGTTATTACAGCAAAACTTTATTGGTCTAATTATCCCCTTCTTAGTTACAAACCTACAACTATTTCGTCCTAATATTCTACTAATACCTTCATTAGGCAAACATAGAGATGCCTGTATTTTCTTTGTTATTACAGCAAAACTTTATTGGTCTAATTATCCCCTTCTTAGTTACAAACCTAAAGCTATTTCGTCCTAATATTCTACTAATACCTTCATTAGGCAAACATAGAGATTCCTGTATTTTCTTTGTTATTACAGCAAAACTTTATTGGTCTAATTATCCCCTTCTTAGTTACAAACCTAAAGCTATTTCGTCGTAATATTCTACTAATACCTTCATTAGGCAAACATAGAGATGCCTGTATTTTCTTTGTTATTACAGCAAAACTTTATTGGTCTAATTATCCCCTTCTTAGTTACAAACCTAAAGCTATTTCGTCCTAATAATCTACTAATACCTTCATTAGGCAAACATAGAGATGCCTGTATTTTCTTTGTTATTACAGCAAAACTTTATTGGTCTAATTATCCCCTTCTTAGTTACAAACCTACAACTATTTCGTCCTAATATTCTACTAATACCTTCATTAGGCAAACATAGAGATGCCTGTATTTTCTTTGTTATTACAGCAAAACTTTATTGGTCTAATTATCCCCTTCTTAGTTACAAACCTACAACTATTTCGTCCTAATATTCTACTAATACCTTCATTAGGCAAACATAGAGATGCCTGTATTTTCTTTGTTATTACAGCAAAACTTTATTGGTCTAATTATCCCCTTCTTAGATACAAACCTACAACTATTTCGTCCTAATATTCTACTAATACCTTCATTAGGCAAACATAGAGATGCCTGTATTTTCTTTGTTATTACAGCAAAACTTTATTGGTCTAATTATCCCCTTCTTAGATACAAACCTACAACTATTTCGTCCTAATATTCTACTAATACCTTCATTAGGCAAACATAGAGATGCCTGTATTTTCTTTGTTATTACAGCAAAACTTTATTGGTCTAATTATCCCCTTCTTAGTTACAAACCTACAGCTATTTCGTCCTAATATTCTACTAATACCTCCATTAGGCAAACATAGAGATGCCTGTATTTTCTTTGTTATTACAGCAAAACTTTATTGGTCTAATTATCCCCTTCTTAGTTACAAACCTACAGCTATTTCGTCCTAATATTCTACTAATACCTTCATTAGGCAAACATAGAGATGCCTGTATTTTCTTTGTTATTACAGCAAAACTTTATTGGTCTAATTATCCCCTTCTTAGTTACAAACCTACAACTATTTTGTAATAATATTCTACTAATACCTTCATTAGGCAAACATAGAGATGCCTGTATTTTCTTTGTTATTACAGCAAAACTTTATTGGTCTAATTATCCCCTTCTTAGTTACAAACCTACAGCTATTTCGTCCTAATATTCTACTAATACCTTCATTAGGCAAACATAGAGATGCCTGTATTTTCTTTGTTATTACAGCAAAACTTTATTGGTCTAATTATCCCCTTCTTAGTTACAAACCTACAACTATTTCGTCCTAATATTCTACTAATACCTTCATTAGGCAAACATAGAGATTTCTGTATTTTCTTTGTTATTACAGCAAAACTTTATTGGTCTAATTATCCCCTTCTTAGTTACAAACCTACAACTATTTCGTCCTAATATTCTACTAATATCTTCATTAGGCAAACATAGAGATGCCTGTATTTTCTTTGTTATTACAGCAAAACTTTATTGGTCTAATTATCCCCTTCTTAGTTACAAACCTACAAATATTTTGTAATATTATTCTAGTAATACCTTCATTAGGCAAACATAGAGATGCCTGTATTTTCTTTGTTATTACAGCAAAACTTTATCGGTCTAATTATCCCTTCTTAGTTACAAACCTACAACTATTTCGTCCTAATATTCTACTAATACCTTCATTAGGCAAACATAGAGATGCCTGTATTTTCTTTGTTATTACAGCAAAACTTTATTGGTCTAATTATCCCCTTCTTAGTTACAAACCTACAACTATGTCGTCCTAATATTCTACTAATACCTTCATTAGGCAAACATAGAGATGCCTGTATTTTCTTTGTTATCACAGCAAAACTTTATTGGTCTAATTATCCCTCATTTTTGTTACCAACCTACAACTATTTCGTCCTAATAATTATCAACCATAGGGATTCTAGTATTTCTTCTATTTTTACAGCCACATTTTATTGGTCTAGTTATGTCCCTTCTTTGTTACCAGCCTACAACCATTTAGTCCAAATATTCCACTTTTACAGCCACATTTTACTGGTCTAGTTATGTCCCTTCTTTGTTACCAGCCTACAACTATTTAGTCCAAATATTCCACTAACATCTTCATTTATCAACCATAGGGATTCTAGTATTTCCTCTGTTTTTACAGCCACATTTTATTGGTCGAGTTATGTCCCTTCTTTGTTACCAGCCTACAACTATTTAGTCCAAATATTCCACTTTTACAGCCACATTTTACTCGTCTAGTTATGTCCCTTCTTTGTTACCAGCCTACAACTATTTAGTCTAAATATTCCACTAACATCTTCATTTATCAACCATAGGGATTCTAGTATTTCCTCTGTTTTTACAGTCACATTTTATTGGTCTAGTTATGTCCCTTCTTTGTTACCAGCCTACAACTATTTAGTCCAAATATTCCACTTTTACAGCCACATTTTACTGGTCTAGTTATGTCCCTTCTTTGTTACCAGCCTACAACTATTTAGTCCAAATATTCCACTAACATCTTCATTTATCAACCATAGGGATTCTAGTATTTCCTCTGGTTTTACAGCCAATTTTATTTGTCTAATTATGTCCCTTCTTTGTTACCAGCCTACAACCATTTAGTCCAAATATTCCACTTTTACAGCCACATTTTACTGGTCTAGTTATGTCCCTTCTTTGTTACCAGCCTACAACCATTTAGTCCAAATATTCCACTTTTACAGCCACATTTTATTGGTCTAGTTATGTCCCTTCTTTGTTACCAGCCTACAACCATTTAGTCCAAATATTCCACTTTTACAGCCACATTTTATTGGTCTAGTTATGTCCCTTCTTTGTTACCAGCCTACAACCATTTAGTCCAAATATTCCACTTTTACAGCCACATTTTACTGGTCTAGTTATGTCCCTTCTTTGTTACCAGCCTACAACCATTTAGTCCAAATATTCCACTTTTACAGCCACATTTTATTGGTCTAGTTATGTCCCTTCTTTGTTACCAGCCTACAACCATTTAGTCCAAATATTCCACTTTTACAGCCACATTTTACTGGTCTAGTTATGTCCCTTCTTTGTTACCAGCCTACAACCATTTAGTCCAAATATTCCACTTTTACAGCCACATTTTACTGGTCTAGTTATGTCCCTTCTTTGTTACCAGCCTACAACCATTTAGTCCAAATATTCCACTTTTACAGCCACATTTTACTGGTCTAGTTATGTCCCTTCTTTGTTACCAGCCTACAACCATTTAGTCCAAATATTCCACTTTTACAGCCACATTTTACTGGTCTAGTTATGTCCCTTCTTTGTTACCAGCCTACAACTATTTAGTCCAAATATTCCACTTTTACAGCCACATTTTACTGGTCTAGTTATGTCCCTTCTTTGTTACCAGCCTACAACCATTTAGTCCAAATATTCCACTTTTACAGCCACATTTTACTGGTCTAGTTATGTCCCTTCTTTGTTACCAGCCTACAACTATTTAGTCCAAATATTCCACTAACATCTTCATTTATCAACCATAGGGATTCTAGTATTTCCTCTGTTTTTACAGCCACATTTTATTGGTCGAGTTATGTCCCTTCTTTGTTACCAGCCTACAACTATTTAGTCCAAATATTCCACTTTTACAGCCACATTTTACTGGTCTAGTTATGTCCCTTCTTTGTTACCAGCCTACAACTATTTAGTCCAAATATTCCACTAACATCTTCATTTATCAACCATAGGGATTCTAGTATTTCCTCTGGTTTTACAGCCAATTTTATTTGTCTAATTATGTCCCTTCTTTGTTACCAGCCTACAACTATTTAGTCCAAATATTCCACTTTTACAGCCACATTTTACTGGTCTAGTTATGTCCCTTCTTTGTTACCAGCCTACAACCATTTAGTCCAAATACTCCACTTTTACAGCCACATTTTACTGGTCTAGTTATGTCCCTTCTTTGTTACCAGCCTACAACCATTTAGTCCAAATATTCCACTTTTACAGCCACATTTTACTGGTCTAGTTATGTCCCTTCTTTGTTACCAGCCTACAACCATTTAGTCCAAATATTCCACTTTTACAGCCACATTTTACTGGTCTAGTTATGTCCCTTCTTTGTTACCAGCCTACAACCATTTAGTCCAAATATTCCACTTTTACAGTCACATTTTATTGGTCTAGTTATGTCCCTTCTTTGTTACCAGCCTACAACCATTTAGTCCAAATATTCCACTTTTACAGTCACATTTTACTGGTCTAGTTATGTCCCTTCTTTGTTACCAGCCTACAACCATTTAGTCCAAATATTCCACTTTTACAGTCACATTTTACTGGTCTAGTTATGTCCCTTCTTTGTTACCAGCCTACAACCATTTAGTCCAAATATTCCACTTTTACAGCCACATTTTACTGGTCTAGTTATGTCCCTTCTTTGTTACCAGCCTACAACTATTTAGTCCAAATATTCCACTAACATCTTCATTTATCAACCATAGGGATTCTAGTATTTCCTCTGTTTTTACAGCCACATTTTACTGGTCTAGTTATGTCCCTTCTTTGTTACCAGCCTACAACCATTTAGTCCAAATATTCCACTTTTACAGCCACATTTTACTGGTCTAGTTATGTCCCTTCTTTGTTACCAGCCTACAACTATTTAGTCCAAATATTCCACTAACATCTTCATTTATCAACCATAGGGATTCTAGTATTTCCTCTGTTTTTACAGTCACATTTTATTGGTCTAGTTATGTCCCTTCTTTGTTACCAGCCTACAACTATTTAGTCCAAATATTCCACTTTTACAGCCACATTTTACCGGTCTAGTTATGTCCCTTCTTTGTTACCAGCCTACAACTATTTAGTCCAAATATTCCACTAACATCTTCATT
The DNA here is from genome assembly GCA_036971475.1 of Prosapia bicincta. Taxonomy (NCBI): domain Eukaryota; kingdom Metazoa; phylum Arthropoda; class Insecta; order Hemiptera; family Cercopidae; genus Prosapia; species Prosapia bicincta. Next base: position 23,734,268 of record JBAIZL010000010.1, read on the forward strand.
TATCAACCATAGGGATTCTAGTATTTCCTCTGGTTTTACAGCCAATTTTATTTGTCTAATTATGTCCCTTCTTTGTTACCAGCCTACAACTATTTAGTCCAAATATTCCACTTTTACAGCCACATTTTACTGGTCTAGTTATGTCCCTTCTTTGTTACCAGCCTACAACCATTTAGTCCAAATACTCCACTTTTACAGCCACATTTTACTGGTCTAGTTATGTCCCTTCTTTGTTACCAGCCTACAACCATTTAGTCCAAATATTCCACTTTTACAGCCACATTTTACTGGTCTAGTTATGTCCCTTCTTTGTTACCAGCCTACAACCATTTAGTCCAAATATTCCACTTTTACAGCCACATTTTACTGGTCTAGTTATGTCCCTTCTTTGTTACCAGCCTACAACCATTTAGTCCAAATATTCCACTTTTACAGTCACATTTTATTGGTCTAGTTATGTCCCTTCTTTGTTACCAGCCTACAACCATTTAGTCCAAATATTCCACTTTTACAGTCACATTTTACTGGTCTAGTTATGTCCCTTCTTTGTTACCAGCCTACAACCATTTAGTCCAAATATTCCACTTTTACAGTCACATTTTACTGGTCTAGTTATGTCCCTTCTTTGTTACCAGCCTAAAACTATTTTTTCCAAATATTCCACTAATACATTCATCAAGCAAAGATTGGAATGCCCATATTTTCTTTATTATTATTACAGCAAAATGTTATTGGTAAAATTATCTACCTTCTTTGTTGGCAGCCTACCACTTTTTGGTCCTAAAGTCCTACTCATATCTTCATTTATTAAACATAGGGTTTCCTGTACTTCCTTTGTTGTTACAGCAAAATGTTTTTTGGTCTAATTATCTACCTTGTTTGTTAATTAGCCCACAAGCTGTTTGTATAGGCTACAACTATTGTAGTCCTAATACGCCCCTATAACTTTCATTCTTGTTAATTACAAAATTAAATTTTGTCCCTCGTCCTTCGTCTTTGTTAGTAAAGTGTGTGTGTGCGCGCGCGCGCACGCGGGTTGTTTGTTTGTGTGTGTGTGTGTGTGTGTGCGCGCACGCGCGCGCGTTCGTGGTTTTTTGTGTGTAGATTAAGAAAGCACGGACCATAACGGTTACGAGCATTGAGGCGGTGCTAACAAGTAGTTAGACATATACTCGCTAAGGCAACGCTATGTTACAGCAGTTGCAGGCTTCGTTACTTATTGCCTATGCAATAATAGTGTTGTGACATGCAGATGACGAATGTCCTAAAGGTATGGAGCTTAGCGATGAATCAACGTTAGACGTAGTGATAAAGGAAAAATCACATAAATTACACTCTTAATCACCTACCGTCAATATGTGTTAATTTGTTCATTCTCCCACGAAAGCTTGATACTTAGATATTATTTGACGTTTTATCAAAGTTCGAAACTATACCTTGGTTGGCAAAAACCTATTTTATTTTATATTAATTTAAATTAGTTCTAAATATTTAGAGACTTTTTTTAATGGAAATTAGAGTTTAATATCAGTGAATTATGATATTTATTTAGGACTCATTTGAAGAGTTTGCAAAGAGTTACATGTCTTTATAGGCAGACTTTTAATTCTCATAAACTAAAATTCTAGAAAGATATACAAACTCAATAAAAATGTTCATTTGAATGTGAATAGAATAAAATGTAAGAACAATCACATAAACGAAACAGGACACAAATACACAGGCATTTACTATAACCTAGAAATCCTACACATCTTTAAAAATAGACCACATCTCATCACACTAGAACAATATGAAATTAACAGACACATATCGTTTTACTTAGCTGTAATTCTATCAACTGTTCTGTATCCATCTTCTTACAATGGGAGGTAACGGGTATCCTCTTTCTTCTGCTTTTATCCCTATGTTCACACTTCTTCTACTACCTCCAGTATCAGTATTAGATTACATTTTTTGTTTGGTTGTATCTAACTTTATCTACTCTTAGGTTTACCTCAGGTAAAGACCCTGTACAAGGCATTCATTATCTCCTCTAGGACTATATCCTCTTCCACTGGTCCTCGTATACCTATATTTACTCTCCTGCTATCATCCAATGTACCAATATTAGAGTATGTCCTTCTCTTAGATGTTCTAGTTTCATATGGCCTTCTTTAATAACATCTTCATGCCTGAAAAATATTCATTAATAGGCTAACATTTTAATAAATACGTAATAAATAAAGTAATATAAGATATGTGTTAAATTTACCACCATTTTAAAATTGTTGTTATTATTATTGTTTTTAATTATTATTTTTATAATGAAATATGTTTAAATACTCGACAAAATATACACAACTCAATAATTGTTAATTATAAGTCGCCAAAACTAAACAGAAAATTATACATTTATAGTTGTCAAGTTAAAAATAATTGTGTTTATTTTTATCGAAACACAAAAAGACAGCACATTTATTACATTTGACAGTTGAGTAACTTTTAGGCCTACAGCTTTCGTTCTTACACCCTTGTTTTGGTTTTACATGCTGTGGCCAGTGGTAGACTAAGTGTTTATCTCTTCTGACATCAGCTGTAGATCGATGATCTATCAGTTTACGTTGCTTTTTAAAGGGATTATTTTCAGTTGATGGTTTCCTCTTTTTGTCATTGATTTACTGCCAATGTTGCCAAGGACTTTCTCCAAGCTCAATAGGAAACTCTAATAATTTCAATTTCTTACTAGACTTCGAAACATGTGTTCTTTTATGTAGCAACCAGGAATTTATGTCGCATAGGTGAGCAAAGTGGTAGAATATCCTCATATACCATTTCTTGGAACGCATAATCCTATGGCGTCCAATCAAACTGTCTAGATGATCAACCCCCCTCCCATATGTTTATTACAAACTGACTTGGAGGCACTGATACGTGTTGTTTCAACTTGCTGTCACAGAATTTAACATGAGATACTGGGAAGTGACAAAAAACACAACTAAAATTATATTATAACAAGAACTATTTGATAGAGGAAGGTTTATACTTTACACAGATATGCAGAAAGATTTCTTTTGGAATCATATTTTGGTTGTAGACCTAACTAAATAAGTTGATTCCATTTGGAGTCAACAGCTGTTCTACAACAAAACCTATAACATAAAGTCAGCTGTATCATGTTATCCCTTAATTTAAGCCAAAGTATGAAGCGCATCTCGTGATGGAATGAAGCGTGTAGGATGAGATGATGTATCTGTATTGCAAAACATACATACTCAGCAAAAATATTACCTTGAAACATATTCTCCCTGTAGAAGTAAGCCGTCCTCAAAACATACATGCCTTTATGGATCTGTTACGAAACCCAAAACAAGGTTCATTTTAATGCTGTAGCTTGTTTAGTCAGTCTCTAAAAGTGCTTTTATGCTACTCAGGTTATGTAAGCTTGTACGAGTACTGGTAATAGGACCCGGAAACCTATTGTAACTGTCGTGGGTAACTCCCATGATCTCATCATTTAAAAATACTTTCCACCGAGAATCTGTATGGTCCGGATGTCCGGCACGAAAAAGCAGGCCTTTCTTAATTTTTTCATACTTCAAGCTTACCTGAAAATAGCTAAATAAAATAGTCATTACAAACAATAATACACTAAGTACCTTATCCTGCGGTATCACTTTCTGTGGTGTGTGATAAGTCCTCAATCTCCATAACTCTTCCACTTTTACAGCCACATAAATTTTCGTGTAATAACACACTTTTAATGTTTGGGCAATATAACCTTCTACGGTCTGTGAAAATTCTGAAGAGTGCTGTGTTCTTAGGCACCCGGCCGTCAACCATCCTCCCGTTCCTTGGCCCGGTGGTTAGTCACTTATTGCCTACTTCATAATGAAAGCTTATTCGCAAAAATATCAATAAAATTGTAGTTTCATTTAGATGAGAAAAAACGTGATACCAAACATGAAACAAATTTTATCTAGAAATCAACAGTTTAGGTTTCAATTACATTAGGCATTATTATATTGAAATGATAACAAAACCCTTGTATTTAATTTTTTTGTAAAACATTTTTGTGTTAGGTGTCGTTTTTCTTCCGAAACTCTACAGAGTAGCCAATAGATTGTCATGATCGTCGAAACAAATCAAGTCATATCGCAGACATCGCTACTTGCCTCAAATAATTAGTCACTGTTTTAAAAATATATTCATTATTATCACAATCATCTACATTTTTTTAAATTACAAGCCTATAAGCCGAATATGAATGATCCGTGGCGTCTCTCCAGCGCCGAGGCCATAAATTATCAAAAGGTCCGCTCAGTGGTGCAGAAGTGCGAGGGTTAATATATTCTCTTGTAAAGTTCCGGGCTCAAAAATGATAGCAAACAACAAATTATGGTTTACTGTGTTTTATTGTTTACTTTAGCAGTTTTTAATAAGTTTTAGATTATATTTGATTAAATTACACTAAAGTAAATCTCTGGTGTTTGGTATCATTTTTCTTGTAATTATGAGTAGAATCTACGTTTATTAACTATTTTCAGTTAAAATAAATGGGCTGATAGAAGATAAATGCGGTTGGTCCTGGGACCGTCCTAATCATCTGCTCTTGTACAACTTAAGGGTGCAATAACTCATGGAATGTGGTGGGTTTACCGGTCAACAAACCCCCAACGCCATTCCCATCTCCCCCCTCTAACAGGGTTACAAAATTAAAAATTTGGCATTTGGAGTTTAAAGTTTGTGTAAACTGGTTCAGTGACTAGTTGCAATGGAACTCACCGAAACCCAATTCATTATGTTACTTTAGAATTCGTGGCGCATCCCGTCTGCAATGAAGTGTATGAAAAATTTACGCCATTCTAGTGCTGATCATCTACTATGCTAAGTTGGGGAAATGCCATTACCTTGAGTCGTTGCTTTTGTATATTCCAATTCGGCTGTCAAAACTGTCAGATTATGCCAATAACCTTCTCTGTGCTGATTGTAGAGAGGTAGAGGTGTCCCAAACGACTCACTCTGAGGGAATCTCCAAATTGTAATAATATTTTGTCTGAGCAAGAATTGTCTGATAAGAGATCCATCCGTTGTTCAAGAACTTTTATGTATTTGTCCCCTTTTGAATTTTTCTCTTTATTTTCACTTTTCTGGTATTTGTTCAAACCTAATTGTCCTGAATATCTCACATCTTCTACTTAATGCTACAAGCTGGAAATTTCCTTGGGGAGGGGATGATAAGGAAATCCAAATCCCAAGATAAAGAAGTTTCCGGGGGCCCTTTCTTAGGATAGGTTTTAAAATTAACCCTCTCATATTCGTATCTGAAGGTTAATTCGAGTAAACCTCACAAAATATTTAATAGACCAAAATTCTAAAACATAAAAATGAAGTTGCTATAATCGGTAAATCTATATATAAAGATTTCGTTAAGCATGAAATATTTGCAATCCCGTGAAGAGAGTAAAAGCTCTTACAGTAGCGGGATAGTACGTAACCAGATTCAGTACTTATTAGCAATCTGCCTGATAAGAAATGCTGGACTTTATTATATTTTGTATACGACTTGTTTAGTTTCTTATATAATACATTCTACTCACTAATGTGTACATAATCGGGCAAGAACTTTAGTTGTTGTTTTTTTATTTTATGTACATTATTATATTGCCATATTTTGGTCATGCATGCCAGTAGAATGGTTGCTATTTATTTATTTCGTAGTATTCATTTTGTGAAAAGCCGAAGACGTTCCTGTCTTCCCAATGTAATCTATCTTATTTCTTACAAGAAATACTCTTTGTAAAGGCTGAAGGTTTACCCAATAATATTTTGGAAATAATACAGTAGTAATTTCACTTGTGGTAGTATCGTAGTTCTCTATTGATTTTAACGTCACTGCGGTTTTAATATAAAGGGAAATCATCCCGTTTTAATTTTAAAATAGCATTTAGCACAATTAATTGACATAAAGTCCTCCGCGGGCCGTGGACATTGCGTTCGAATAAATTGTATTATTAACAAGTATAAAAGGAACATTAAATAAGTCGTTTACCTGTTGTGAGTCGTTATTAGTACTATGGGTTACCTGTCACTAGTTCCCTCGGGAAGACAGCATGTCGCGGGATGCCCTCCGTTGGTCCCCAGGAAGGCTCTCTCTACGGCTCGCTTACTTAATTTTAAACTATATCGGTAAAATCAAGCTTTGCCCGCTTAGCCGTATTATTATGGGTCAGCTGTCGGTCTCTCGTGGCGACAATTAGAATTATTTACTATCGAGACTAGTTTGGCCGTAATATAAAAAATATCGTTACATGATAAAAAAAGATATTTTCATTACTTTTTCACTAAATGGGTACTTTTTAATGAATAATTTTACGAGGGTTATTCAGTAGTTAAAGAGGCAAACTGGCCTGGAGAAAAAACAGTTTATTTTTTTAAACAAGACTTTTCCTATTTTTCAACATAGTCTTCACCAATATTAATGTACCTGTCCCAACGGGTTACTAGCTTTTTTATACTTTCTGCAAAAAAACTCTTTGTTTTAGTGTCGGAGCTAATTTCCCACAAATTTCTTGACATTATGTCTCCTTCAGTGGACCAAATAAATGTAAATCAGAGGGTGCTAAATCAGGGCTATAAGGAGGATGGGATAGAGCTTGAGGCTCTACGGGTTGCGTTGTCTTGCGGGAGAATCACCCCTCTCCTCTGAGATCCACGACGTTTCTCTCATGACTGACTTCAGCTTGTTCAAAAGCATATCTGAGTAGCATTGTCTGTTTATTAACATGAATAATGTCATCAATTCGAGTTTCAAGTAAGGAAGTTGCAACTTCAACAGGCTTGCCAGAACGGTGTGTGTCAGTCACCGAGTCTCGACCACTTTTAAATTGTTCTACTTGTAAACATTTCCACGGCTATGCAACTTTCACCATACACTTTAGTCCTTCTAGATTAGATATTTGTTACTTTTTAACCTTCAGCATTCACAGAACGAATAACAGAACTTTGTTCAACGAATGTGTAGTTTTTAAGAAGATCCGATATAGCTTCACGTATTTTTGAGGTTATAAACAGAGCAATGTTGATCCATCAGCTGATTAAAACTTATCCCAGTGATGCCAGCTTAAAGTCCTAAATGTATGAAACTTGCATTACCAACCGTTTCCCCCCAGAATAATTTGTCTCTGAGTATTGAATAACCCTCGTATAAAAGACGAACCCTATTATTTTAACACATAATGCTAGATGTATATATTTCTAGAGCTCGAGCATATATTTCTTTAGTATACTTTAGTATCTATAAAGGTTTTATCTGTAGTCTTTACTTTCTTGTACGAGTTAAATACATCAAAATCACTATATTCGGTAAATTAGTAATTAGGTATAAAAACAAAATACTTCAAATCATAAACTATAACATCAGATTCGTTTATATTGTAAACAAAAACAATGTTGGATTGGGAAGTCAGGTTAGCCACATAGGGAAAGTATAAATTTCCCTTTCATATGTACGTGAAATTTCCCTTTCAATAAATTTGTGCCACAGCCTTTTACATCCCATAATTTGTATACATTTTTTTCTTTACACATATTATATTCACCTATTATACAACACTTTGATTTTAATATGAAAACACTATTTTAAATATAAGATATTTTTCAAAATTATAAGAATTTCCGTCTTGTATGACAAAAAATATAGAGAAACGTATTTTCCGACCTGTTTCCGTAAAAGGCGCTAGTACCTGTATAAAATATGGATGTGTTGAATAGGGCCATTGCGTAAAGAGAGGCCGAATCGTTAAAGCCGTTGACAAGGCACGAAGTAATTAAACGTATTTACGATCAAATAATAGTGAAACACAAGCGCACTGCGACTTGAGAAGGTAAAACATTTCCCACATCCGCTGAAGCTCTGGCTTACTGATTAGCCCGGTCAATGTTCGGAAGGCCGACACCTGCCTAACCGCTTGCCAGCAGTGCACAGTTTTAGACAAACAACTGTGCTTACTTTTGGTCTCTTTTAACCCGCAGAGCCGCACTAGCTTGGGCAAAACCTAAGCGCTACTTCTCGAGAGTGCTCACAGTATTGTATGGTGAAGTGACCCCTATAAGTTAGAAATACCTCTGTGAATAAGGTCTGTCAGTTGAAGCCAGATGTTTTTGTGCGTTCAAAAGATCTGACCGCAAACACGATTGAGCCAAATCTATTAAAATCTGCCAAGAATTACAAAGACAAAACGTTGCTGAAACAACATGACTGTGAATGGGTGTCGGAACTGCCAAATGTACTGTCTTCTTTTTTGATCACGATCACTTCATAAATTTCTTGATATTGTAGTTCTTTGTTATAGTAGTTCCTTTATATTGTAGCTTCTTGATATAGTAGTTTTTTTTGATATTGTAGCTTCTTGGTATAGTAGTTCCATGATATTGTAGCTTCTTGGTATAGTAGTTCCTAGATATTGTAGCTCCTTGATATAGTAGTTTCTTGATATTGTAGGTTCGTGATACTGTAGTTTTTTGTTTAGGAGTTCCTTCATAGTGTTGCTTCTTGGTATAGTAGGTCCTCGATATTGTAGCTTCTTGATATTGTAGCTCCTTGATATAGCATTTCCTTGATATTGTAGCTCCTTGATATAGTAGTTTCTTGGTATAGTAGTTCCTTGATATTGTAGCTTCTTGGTATAGTAGTTCCATGATATTGTAGCTTCTTGGTATAGTAGTTCCTAGATATTGTAGCTCCTTGATATAGTAGTTTCTTGATATTGTAGGTTCGTGATACTGTAGTTTTTTGTTTAGGAGTTCCTTCATAGTGTTGCTTCTTGGTATAGTAGGTCCTCGATATTGTAGCTTCTTGATATTGTAGCTCCTTGATATAGTATTTCCTTGATATTGTAGCTCCTTGATATAGTAGTTTCTTGGTATAGTAGTTCCTTGATATTGTAGCTTCCTGGTACAGTAGTTCTTTGATATTGTAGCTTCTTGGTATAGTAATTTCTTGATAATTTAGCTTCTTGGTATAGTAGTTCCTTGATATTGTAGCTTCTTGGCATAGTAGCTCCTAGACATTGTAGCTCCTTGATACTGTAGCTCTTAGAGATTAATCGACATTAAATTCGACATTAAGATATTGCAGAGCTCCTTAGCTTGGGTTGTTAGGCAATAGTTTCTGAATCCCTCAATCATATAAGGGTTACTAAAACGCATATGACTGCGAGTAGAGGTGGCTCAAGATAGATGACCTGATAGCTCAGCCGAATCTATATCCATGGCTGTTGGGAATAGCGCTGGTAGTATCAAAACTCGCGCATTTATCTTACAAATAGGTATTACAAGCCAACGATAATGACGTGTCAGTCCCTTCACACGGGGTACGTCGACACAGTTTTACTACTGTGCTTGGGCGGAACCAGCATAGTGTTCCAGTCTGGGCGTATTGATTTAAATACCGGCCCCTCTTGTTTGTTCATTGACGTCCACAGTTTTTGTGTATGAATCTAGGAACCAATATCGCGGGTGTCACTCGAGGGGAGAGGGAACACTCCTTACTGTGTTTACGTAATAATAGTAAACATTTATGAGTTGTGAACAACAGTACACCTAGTTCTTAGATATAATCGTATGACATTATTTATTATGGCTGTATATCGCCACAACAATGTCTTAAACATCACACATCACCATGCGATATGCTTTGAGTTACATTTCTCTGTAGTTAGTTAATTTTTAAAATTTATCTAATTAAATTTATATTAAAATTGCTTAATTGAACTATGAAAGACTGAACAATATATATACACAAAAAAAAAATAATAATATTATTTTGTTTGAGCTCAATGTCCTAAGCGATCTAGTGTAATGGCATTATAGCACCTATAAAATTTCCCATTTTACTGGTAAATACATCCAAAGTGAGTGCCTTGCTTCCATGGAAAGGGCATGCATGAATGTTCTTCCCCAATTTGCTTTTGCGGGTGTTCATGTAAAATGTACTGCATGTATCTATACTTCATACTAAGGAGAGAAATCCGTATAGATGTTCTTTGGAAGAGATGTGCTGTGGGTGCTCTATGAAGGGGAGGAGGGGAGGTAGGCAGTGCTCTTGGAAGGTGTGGAGGGAGTCTTCTCAGGAAGTTAGAAGACGACGTGATGTGGGTGCTCTCTGAAGGAGAGGATGGGTGATTAAAATTCTCTCAGGAGGTGAGGAGGTAACGTGCTGAGGGTGGTCTCTGAATGAGAGGATGGGAGATAGGGGTTCTTTCAGGAGTTAAGGAGGTATCGTGCTGAGGGTCGTCTCTGAATGAGAGGATGGGAGATAGGGGTTCTTTCAGGAGTTGAGGAGGTAACCAGCTGTGAGCGCTCCCTGAAGGAGAGGATAGGAGATAAGGGTTCTCTCCGGAGGTGAAGAGGTATCGTGCTGAGGGTCGTCTCTGAGGGAGAGGATGGGAGAGGGGGTCCTGTCAGGAGGTGATGAGGTAACTTGCTGTAGGTGTTCTCTGTAGGAGAGGATAGGAGATAAGGGTTCTCTCAGGACTTGATGAGGTAACCAGCTGTGAGCGCTCCCTGAAGGAGAGGATAGGAGATAAGGGTTCTCTCCGGAGGTAAAGAGGTATCGTGCTGAGGGTCGTCTCTGAATGAGAGGATGGGAGATACGGGTTCTTTCAAGAGTTGAGGAGGTAACCAGCTGTGAGCGCTCCCTGAAGGAGAGGATAGGAGATAAGGGTTCTCTCCGGAGGTGAAGAGGTATCGTGCTGAGGGTCGTCTCTGAAGGAGAGGATGGGAGATGAGGGTTCTCTCAGGAGTTGAGAAGGTAACCAGCTGTGAGCGCTCCCTGAAGGAGAAGATAGGAGATAAGGGTTCTCTCCAGAGGTGAAGAGGTATCGTGCTGAGGGTCGTCTCTGAAGGAGAGGATGGGAGAGGGGGTTCTCTCAGGAGGTGATGATGTAACTTGCTGTAGGTGTTCTCTGAAGGAGAGGATAGGAGATAGGGTTCTCTCAGGAGTTGAGGAGGTAACCAGCTGTGAGCGCTCCCTGAAGGAGAGGATAGGAGATAAGGGTTCTCTCCGGAGGTGAAGAGGTATCGTGCTGAGGGTCATCTCTGAAGGAGAGGATGGTAGAGGGGGTTCTATCAGGAAGTGATGGAGGTAACTTGCTGTAGGTGTTCTCTGAAGGAGAAAAGCTCTTACGTTTACTGACATCTCGTTTTATACGAAGTTATGTTTGAATTATGAGAGTTTGAAACTTCGATGGAATTTGTTACAAGACTGGGCAGTTTAAAAAAAATTTTTGCCGAGAAAGTTTTAAAAAAACTTTATAACCCTTCTAAGGAGGCTAAACCCTTTAAACCTTCTCGCTGCGTTCCTCTTCGGATGTCATGTAACTGATTACAGAAATTGTAGGCCTATGTGTTTTAAAATATACATAACTTAAGTACCATATTTTACATATTAAATACAGATTTTTTAAAACTTGATTTGTTGTTTAAAGTTATACAGCTTAAGATGTTCAATAAAACTCTAGTAAACTTTATAACTTTTTTTTTGTTAATATATCCCTCTGTCCACCTTTGCAGTTTCAGTCACCATGTTGAATACTTTAACCTATGACTGAACTTTGGGAGTTATTTGATATAATCATCTTTATATTTGCGTTACTGTTTAAAATAACATTTTTAGTACATGTTTTTATTATTTTGCAGGGTAATAGTTCTTGTCAACATCACGCTATGGTGTGTCAGTTTTACGCAGAATGGCCTACGAGTAAGTATATCGCTGGTTTCATATTATTCTAATTCCATAGATACTTGCATGGTGTATTGGAATAAAATGTATAGTTAGCAATGTAAATGATGTGCTGACCCCTTCCTGGCCGTTAACTCCCTGATTGCACTATGCCGAACCTGCACTGTACCATAATATGCTCGACCGTACCCTGCCTAACCGTGCCCTGCCTGACCATAATATGCTCGACCGTACCCTGCCTGACTATAATATGATCGACCGTACCCTGCCTAACCGTGCCCTGCCTGACCATAATATGCTCGACCGTACTCTGCCTGACTATAATATGCTCGACCGTGCCCTGCCTGACCATAATATGCTCGACCGTACCCTGCCTGACTATAATATGCTCGACCGTACCCTGCCTAACCGTGCCCTGCCTGACCATAATATGCTCGACCGTACCCTGCCTAACCGTGCCCTGCCTGACTATAATATGCTCGACCGTACCCTGCCTAACCGTGCCCTGCCTGACCATAATATGCTCGACCGTACCCTGCCTAACCGTGCCCTGCCTGACTATAATATGCTCGACCGTACCCTGCCTAACCGTGCCCTGCCTGACCATAATATACTCGACCGTGCCCTGCCTGACCATAATATGCTCGACCGTGCCCTATCTGACTATAATATGCTCGACCGTGCCCTGTCCGGCCATATTATGCTTGACCGTACCCTGCCTGACCATAATATGCTCGACCGTACCCTGCCTAACCGTGCCCTGCCTGACTATAATATGCTCGACCGTACCCTGCCTAACCGTGCCCTGCCTGACCATAATATGCTCGACCGTACCCTGCCTAACCGTGCCCTGCCTGACTATAATATGCTCGACCGTACCCTGCCTAACCGTGCCCTGCCTGACCATAATATGCTCGACCGTACCCTGCCTAACCGTGCCCTGCCTGACCATAATATGCTCGACCGTACCCTGCCTAACCGTGCCCTGCCTGACTATAATATGCTCGACCGTACCCTGCCTAACCGTGCCCTGCCTGACCATAATATGCTCGACCGTACCCTGCCTAACCGTGCCCTGCCTGACCATAATATGCTCGACCGTACCCTGCCTAACCGTGCCCTGCCTGACTATAATATGCTCGACCGTACCCTGCCTAACCGTGCCCTGCCTGACCATAATATGCTCGACCGTACCCTGCCTAACCGTGCCCTGCCTGACTATAATATGCTCGACCGTACCCTGCCTAACCGTGCCCTGTCTGACCATATTATGCTCGACCGTACCCTGCCTAACCGTGCCCTGCCTGACCATAATATGCTCGACCGTACCCTGCCTAACCGTGCCCTGCCTGACCATAATATGCTCGACCGTACCCTGCCTAACCGTGCCCTGCCTGACCATAATATGCTCGACCGTACCCTGCCTGACCATAATATGTCCTACCGACTTCGGATTATTAGAATCCGTTCCATGTGAATTCCTAAATGATGTCTTCTTCTATCGAATCAATCCCATGTAAATATTTTTATGCCCACCATGAAAACATGGTATAAAAGGTAACCTTACTTCTGCACATGTTTGAGTATTTATTAGAAAAGACTTCATGTTTGTTCTAAACCCCTTGACTACGTAAAGTACATCTTGTCATCCTCAACTACCTGTCCATAATATCCATAGGCAAAATCACTGGCGGAGACCAAACCCCCTCGACCTTCTCTGACCCACTGACTGACTGAAATTCATCCCAACCAAGCAAACCCATATGGAAACGCCCCTCCTTTTTATCGTTGTAATACCAACAACCTTGATCCAATCAATACCTACCTGTAGCCAGTGTTAAAGAGGATACACGATGCAAAAGCCACGGCGGTCACCAAGCCTCCCCCTTCTCTGTCTGGCTGACGAAAGTCCGTCCACACCAAACACGCATACGCCGCCTCCCAGCTCCCCGTTCATGCCAAATGGTCTACCTCGCGTTTGTTGAGGACCGCTTAAGGATTTATTAGATGCTTGTTTTTGTTATGCATATAGACATCGGTACACATTTATGCCCCTGTCTGAACATTTAAACAGCAAATGTGATGTAAAATTTTTAATGATTATTAATTTCTCAATTAAAATAATATCGAAAGAGTTAAGAGCGTTGCTAAGCTAATCGATTACCTCTCGTAACTGTAAGCGTTTTGTTTCAAGAGAAAAACTTGAATACATGCAGAGTTAGAAATTACCGTCAGCAAAGAAAGAAGATGACGCGATAGGGTGAACGACATTGGCCGAAACTGCTAACTACACGAATAATTAGAAAAACTGTGTACAAGCGAAACTATGACATTCATAAACGTACCTTTGAAATGGCTTCTTATGGCCAAGTGAGTTTTAAAGAGTATGTATTACGTAGTTTAATCGTAATTCAGGAGGTGGAAAAGGATATTTGAATTCAGTTGGGTAAGTTAGTACCTTAGCTCCGCAGTCGCGAGGTTACAGATTATGTTGAAATACAGGCTGTAGATCAATCAAAGTGAACATTTTATAAACATTTATGGGAGGCGGGGTGAAAACGCGCAAATATTACTAGTAATTTTTACTGGAACGGTTTTCGTAAATATTTAAAGATATTATGACAACACTCAAGAACATACCGCATTCTTCTCCGGTATTGAGAACTATTTTTTTAGTATTATTTAAATCTTCACTAGAGCTACTGGGTTTCACTAAAAAAGTTCAACTTAAATTAATATTTTACATTTTACTATTATAGCACTTACTTTCTTCATTATTGAGGACGGCCGTTTTTGGGATGTGTCCAAAATGAGATTGTCAACTCAGACCTTAAATAAATACGAACTGATTTACGATCTGAGTTGACAGTTGGACACAACTCCCTAACCGTCCTCAATAATCAAAAGGTATTTGCTACTATAGGGAAGTGTAATTGACTAATATATGTTCAAGTGTTTTAGTATAGCCGTATTAACTTAGGGCTGATTAAGAGTTAACTTAAATCTAGATGAAATACCCAGAAACTTATTTGTCACATGAAACTCTATCAAGCGTAACGCCTATATTGTTATTATACACATATATTTCAATTTTATAATTAACTAGCTTTGCTGCGCCCAAAATCATAATTTTATAGTGGAAAATTATTAATTACTTTTCATTTGGAAAAGTAAATTAAACATCTAAATAATTATATTTTATTTACTGTAATGCTAAAAAATAGACAAGGTTTTTCGTCATTTCATTAGGCGTATCAGCATAAGTTACAAATTTTTACGTGTCCAAATCGTGAGCAAGCAACATAAAACTGTCCGTGAGAAAAGCACGAATGTTCCAAATTTAATCCAGCATCGGTCATTGATTGTTCTTGTGCCATGTTTATGATTATTGCGAATGCAAGACGCAAAGGAAATCGTAGTCGTTTGGAATCAAATGGTAAATCGGATGAAATCATATGTATTCGTGGAATTAGGACTATCTCTCCTTCGAACTTCGCACTTTTGCATTTCTACCCGAACAAGTTGGGTGTCAGTTTTTTTGTTGTTAGTCTGGTTCCGTTGCACAACTTTAGTGGATTCAAATATTGCAAGAGTATTATCGGTGATCCTACTTTTAATGTCAATAAGTATGGCGCCAATAATTGTACATATAATTTACCAACTTTAAACAATTTAAAACAATTCATGACATAATTTTATTCTTACATTATGTTTAAAATTTATTTTAATATGGGGTGGAGCCCCATATTTTATTATTATTATTATTATTAATATTATTATTTTAATTTATTTTAATCTGGGGCGGAGCCCTGTTGATGGATCTGCAACAATCTTCACACTCAATATCCTGGAAATATGTTAAACAATCCTTCCAAATTTTATTAACTTCAGTTCAGCGGTTTAGACGTAAATACGATACATACATCGGTTTTAGAAGCGTCCTACGTCTATGGGAAGGAGCTTTGTAAATGGATCTAAACCAAACTTTTCACTAACCATCCTGGAAATATGTTAAACAATCCTCCCATATTTCATTCATTTCAGTTCAGCGGTTTAGGCGTAAATACGATACATACATTCACACATACATCAGTTTTAGAACCGTCCTACGTCTATGGGAAGGAGCTATGTAAATGGATCTAAACCAAACTTTTCACTAA
Source organism: Prosapia bicincta (assembly GCA_036971475.1). Lineage (NCBI taxonomy): Eukaryota > Metazoa > Arthropoda > Insecta > Hemiptera > Cercopidae > Prosapia > Prosapia bicincta. The sequence goes on from JBAIZL010000010.1 coordinate 23,750,150, forward strand.
CCATCCTGGAAATATGTTAAACAATCCTTCCATATTTCATTCATTTCAGTTCAGCGGTTTAGGCGTAAATACGATACATACATTCACACATACATCAGTTTTAGAACCGTCCTAAGTCTATGGAAGGAGCTCTGTAAATGGATCTAAACCAAACTTTTCACTAACCATCCTGGAAATATGTTAACAATCCTTCCATATTTCATTCATTTCAGTTCAGCGGTTTAGGCGTAAATACGATACATACATTCACACATACATCAGTTTTAGAACCGTCCTAAGTCTATGGAAGGAGCTCTGTAAATGGATCTAAACCAAACTTTTCACTAACCATCCTGGAAATATGTTAACAATCCTTCCATATTTCATTCATTTCAGTTCAGCGGTTTAGGCGTAAATACGATACATACATTCACACATACATCAGTTTTAGAACCGTCCTACGTCTATGGGAAGGAGCTCTGTAAATGGATCTAAACCAAACTTTTCACTAACCATCCTGGAAATATGTTAAACAATCCTTCCATATTTCATTCATTTCAGTTCAGCGGTTTAGGCGTAAATACGATACATACATTCACACATACATCAGTTTTAGAACCGTCCTACGTCTATGGGAAGGAGCTATGTAAATGGATCTAAACCAAACTTTTCACTAACCATCCTGGAAATATGTTAAACAATCCTTCCATATTTCATTCATTTCAGTTCAGCGGTTTAGGCGTAAATACGATACATACATTCACACATACATCAGTTTTAGAACCGTCCTAAGTCTATGGAAGGAGCTCTGTAAATGGATCTAAACCAAACTTTTCACTAACCATCCTGGAAATATGTTAACAATCCTTCCATATTTCATTCATTTCAGTTCAGCGGTTTAGGCGTAAATACGATACATACATTCACACATACATCAGTTTTAGAACCGTCCTAAGTCTATGGAAGGAGCTCTGTAAATGGATCTAAACCAAACTTTTCACTAACCATCCTGGAAATATGTTAACAATCCTTCCATATTTCATTCATTTCAGTTCAGCGGTTTAGGCGTAAATACGATACATACATTCACACATACATCAGTTTTAGAACCGTCCTAAGTCTATGGAAGGAGCTCTGTAAATGGATCTAAACCAAACTTTTCACTAACCATCCTGGAAATATGTTAACAATCCTTCCATATTTCATTCATTTCAGTTCAGCGGTTTAGGCGTAAATACGATACATACATTCACACATACATCAGTTTTAGAACCGTCCTAAGTCTATGGAAGGAGCTCTGTAAATGGATCTAAACCAAACTTTTCACTAACCATCCTGGAAATATGTTAACAATCCTTCCATATTTCATTCATTTCAGTTCAGCGGTTTAGGCGTAAATACGATACATACATTCACACATACATCAGTTTTAGAACCGTCCTAAGTCTATGGAAGGAGCTCTGTAAATGGATCTAAACCAAACTTTTCACTAACCATCCTGGAAATATGTTAACAATCCTTCCATATTTCATTCATTTCAGTTCAGCGGTTTAGGCGTAAATACGATACATACATTCACACATACATCAGTTTTAGAACCGTCCTAAGTCTATGGAAGGAGCTCTGTAAATGGATCCAAACCAAACTTTTCACTAACCATCCTGGAAATATGTTAACAATCCTTCCATATTTCATTCATTTCAGTTCAGCGGTTTAGGCGTAAATACGATACATACATTCACACATACATCAGTTTTAGAACCGTCCTACGTCTATGGAAGGAGCTCTGTAAATGGATCTAAACCAAACTTTTCACTAACCATCCTGGAAATATGTTAAACAATCCTTCCATATTTCATTAACCGTCCTAAGTCTATGGGACTGAGAGTTTTACAGTCTATCACAGCGATTGTATAGTACAGAATGTGGCAAAAAGATCTCGACACTTAGTCTTATAATAATGAGGTTTATAGAGAGGCGTACTCCATTTCCCTACAGGGGTGGAGGATAAAATATTTATTGAGTATGTCGATGTTTGTATAACCTTGTGACTGAGAGTTTTACAGTCTATCACAGCGATTGTATAGTACAGAGAGTGGCAACAAGATCTCGCCACTTGGTGAAAGTTTCACAGTCTATCAGTGTAATGTACGTTTATGTTTTTTTTATTTTATAAGGTATTGTAGTGAAGGCTCTTCTGTTGAATGGCTTTGTTTTCATTTCATCCCGGTTGTGTAAGTCACAAAGTAACATCCACCCTAACTGTGAAAGTCACAACATTACCTCCATCCCGGTTGTGTAAGTCACAAAGTAACATCCACCCTATCTGTGAAAGTCACAACATTACCTCCATCCCGGTTGTGTAAGTCACAAAGTAACATCCACCCTATCTGTGAAAGTCACAACATTACCTCCATCCCGGTTGTTTAAGTCACATAGTAACATCTACCCTATCTGTGAAAGTCACAACATTACCTCCATCCCGGTTGTGTAAGTCACAAAGTAACATCCACCCTATCTGTGAAAGTCACAACATTACCTCCATCCCGGTTGTTTAAGTCACATAGTAACATCCACCCTATCTGTGAAAGTCACAACATTACCTCCATCCCGGTTGTGTAAGTCACAAAGTAACATCCACCCTAACTGTGAAAGTCACAACATTACCTCCATCCCGGTTGTGTAAGTCACAAAGTAACATCCACCCTATCTGTGAAAGTCACAACATTACCTCCATCCCGGTTGTGTAAGTCACAAAGTAACATCCACCCTATCTGTGAAAGTCACAACATTACCTCCATCTCGGTTGTTTAAGTCACATAGTAACATCCACCCTATCTGTGAAAGTCACAACATTACCTCCATCCCGGTTATGTAAGTCACAAAGTAACATCCACCCTATCTGTGAAAGTCACAAAATTACCTCCATCCCTGTTGTTTAAGTCACAAAGTAAAATCCACCCTATCTGTGAAAGTCACAACATTACCTCCATCCCGGTTGTTTAAGTCACATAGTAACATCCACCCTATCTGTGAAAGTCACAACATTACCTCCATCCCGGTTGTTTAAGTCACATAGTAACATCCACCCTATCTGTGAAAGTCACAACATTACCTCCATCCCGGTTGTGTAAGTCACAAAGTAACATCCACCCTATCTGTGAAAGTCACAACATTACCTCCATCCCGGTTGTTTAAGTCACATAGTAACATCCACCCTATCTGTGAAAGTCACAACATTACCTCCATCCCGGTTGTGTAAGTCACAAAGTAACATCCACCCTATCTGTGAAAGTCACAACATTACCTCCATCCCGGTTGTGTAAGTCACATAGTAACATCCACCCTATCTGTGAAAGTCACAACATTACCTCCATCCCGGTTGTTTAAGTCACATAGTAACATCCACCCTATCTGTGAAAGTCACAACATTACCTCCATCCCGGTTGTGTAAGTCACAAAGTAACATCCACCCTATCTGTGAAAGTCACAACATTACCTCCATCCCGGTTGTTTTAGTCACATAGTAACATCCACCCTATCTGTGTAAGTCACAAAGTAACATCCACCCTATCTGTGAAAGTTACAACATTACCTCCATCCCGGTTGTGTAAGTCACAAAGTAACATCCACCCTATCTGTGAAAGTCACAACATTACCTCCATCCCGGTTGTTTAAGTCACATAGTAACATCCACCCTATCTGTGAAAGTCACAACATTACCTCCATCCCGGTTGTTTAAGTCACAAAGTAACATCCACCCTATCTGTGTAAGTCACAAAGTAACATCTACCCTATCTGTGAAAGTTATATTTCTGCTTCCGAGACGAGATAGGCAATATATCAGGAAAAGCGCACAATGTTGGTGGTAAACTGTACAAGTAATTAGGAATGTTATCTGATAGACTCGGCAGTGGGTTGAGCTTTGTAAGTAATTAGAGTTAACATCTAAATTGAAACGTGATGAGAAAATGAAAGTTCTCATAACATTTTGATTTGCTTGCAATTTTGAACCGACATTTTGCACTCACCTTCCTACTCAGAAAGTTAGATTTCTGTCGAAGTATTCAAAGCACAACTGAACGTATCGTCGTCTTTAGACACTCGAGAAAAGAACTCATCCAAAATATGTCCGATTAATTCTTACAACGAGCAACCTGTTCTCACATCGCAGAAATATGTGAGCTTAAAAAAAATATTATATTTTTGTATGTATCCTAAGAAGAAATGTAACACAAATTGAAAATATTATATTATTGTATAATGCCTAAAAATATATTAAAATACACTAATTTAAAGTATCATAATATTGTATAATTCCTAGAAAGATTTAAAAATAATAGAAATTAAAAATTTTATATTGGTGTGTAATTCCTAAAAATAACACAAATTAAAAATATTACATTATTGCATAGTTCCTTAAAAAATCTAAAACTAACACTAAATAAAAATATTATATTATTGCATAGTTCCTTAAAAAATCTAAAACTAACACTAAATAAAAATATTATATTATTGCATAGTTCCTTAAAAAAATCTAAAACTAACACTAAATAAAAATATTATATTATTGCATAGTTCCTTAAAAAATCTAAAACTAACACTAAATAAAAATATTATATTATTGCATAGTTCCTTAAAAAATCTAAAACTAACACTAAATAAAAATATTATATTATTGCATAGTTCCTTAAAAAATCTAAAACTAACACTAAATAAAAATATTATATTATTGCATAGTTCCTTAAAAAATCTAAAACTAACACTAAATAAAAATATTATATTATTGCATAGTTCCTTAAAAAAATCTAAAACTAACACTAAATAAAAATATTATATTATTGCATAGTTCCTTAAAAAATCTAAAACTAACACTAAATAAAAATATTATATTTTTGCATAGTTCCTTAAAAAATCTAAAACTAACACTAAATAAAAATATTATATTATTGCATAGTTCCTTAAAAAATCTAAAACTAACACTAAATAAAAATATTACATTATTGCATAGTTCCTTAAAAAATCTAAAACTAACACTAAATAAAAATATTATATTATTGCATAGTTCCTTAAAAAATCTAAAACTAACACTAAATAAAAATATTACATTATTGCATAGTTCCTTAAAAAATCTAAAACTAACACTAAATAAAAATATTATATTATTGCATAGTTCCTTAAAAAATCTAAAACTAACACTAAATAAAAATATTATATTATTGCATAGTTCCTTAAAAAATCTACCACCAACACTAAATAAAAATATTATATTATTGTATAGTTCCTTAAAAAATCTACCACTAACACTAAATAAAAATATTATATTATTGTATGATTAGTAAAAAGTTCTAAAAATAACACAAATTAAAATTATTAGGCGTATAATATTTTACAACTCATACATAAATTGAACTAATATTACTCTAAATAAAAATATAATTTTGTATAGTTCCTAAACGATCTAAAAATAACACAATTTAAAAATGTAACTGCCATAGTCTCTAAAAAGGTCTAAAAATATAAATAACCCATACTTTTTCCTAGATCCAATACAGATTCATATCTCCTTATCGACATGTATAATATAGATATGTCCGTATTGTATAGATTTTCGTATTGAACTATGTTATAATGATAAGAAAGTATCCGTAAAATATGAAACAAAAACATGCATAGATAATTGTTGCAGGAATTATCAGGAACAATAAATAATTCTTCTTCACTGTAGTGACATTAACTGTGTCAATAATCTCAGCAGCAACAGCTTATCACAATTTAAGTAATTCTCTTTTAGGTAGGCTTATGTATTTCTTTCTAAGTTTTTTAAAATATTTTCCCAGTATTTTCATATCTATTGAAATTAACTATAGAAGGTGCTACAACACCCCGAGGTTATCCCGTGTGACATGATTTAAGGATAAACTGACGAAGCTGACCATTCATTTATATATAGGCGACTTCGTTTCCTTATAATCAGTAGAAGGTGCTACAACTCCCCGAGGTTATCCCGTGTGACATGATTTAAGGATAAACTGACGAAGCTGACCATTCATTTATATATAGGCGACTACGTTTTCTTATAATCAGTAGAAGGTGCAACAACTCCCCGAGGTTATCCCGTGTGACATGATTTAAGGATAAACTGACGAAGCTGACCATTCATTTATATATAGGCGACTTCGTTTCCTTATAATCAGTAGAAGGTGCTACAACTCCCCGAGGTTATCACGTGTGACATGATTGAAGGATAAACTGATGAAGCTGACCATTCATTTATATACAGGCGACTACGTTTTTTTATAATCAGTAGAAGGTACTATAACACCCCGAGGTTATCCCGTGTGACATGATTGAACGATAAACTGATGAAGCTGAACATTCATTTATATACAGGCGACTACGTTTCCTTATAATCAGTAGAAGGTGCTACAACACCCCGAGGTTATCACGTGTAACATGATTGAAGGATAAACTGATGAAGCTGACCATTCATTTATATACAGGCGACTACGTTTTTTTATAATCAGTAGAAGGTGCTACAACAACCCGAGGTTATTCCGTGTGGCATGATTGAAGGATAAACTGATGAAGCTGACCATTCATTTATATATAGGCGACTACGTTTCCTTATAATCAGTAGAAGGTGCTACAACACCCCGAGGTTATCACGTGTAACATGATTGAAGGATAAACTGATGAAGCTGACCATTCATTTATATACAGGCGACTACGTTTTTTTATAATCAGTAGAAGGTGCTACAACAACCCGAGGTTATTCCGTGTGGCATGATTGAAGGATAAACTGACGAAGCTGACCATTCATTTATATACAGGCGACTACGTTTCCTTATAATCAGTAGAAGGTGCTACAACTCCCCGAGGTTATCACGTGTGACATGATTAAAGGATAAACTGATGAAGCTGAACATTCATTTATATACAGGCGACTACGTTTTTTTATAATCAGTAGAAGGTGCTACAACAACCCGAGGTTATTCCGTGTGGCATGATTGAAGGATAAACTGACGAAGCTGCCCATTAATTTATATACAGGCGACTACGTTTTCTTATAATCAGTAGAAGGTGCTACAACTCCCCGAGGTTATCACGTGTAACATGATTGAAAGATAAACTGATGAAGCTGCCCATTCATTTATATACAGGCGACTACGTTTCCTTATAATCAGTAGAAGGAGCTACAACACCCCGAGGTTATCACGTGTGACATGATTGAAGGATAAACTGATGAAGCTGAACATTCATTTATATACAGACGACTACGTTTCCTTATAATCAGTAGAAGGTGCTACAACTCCCCGAGGTTATCCCGTGTGACATGATTGAAGGATAAACTGATGAAGCTGAACATTCATTTATATACAGGCGACTACGTTTCCTTATAATCAGTAGAAGGAGCTACAACACCCCGAGGTTATCACGTGTAACATGATTGAAGGATAAACTGATGAAGCTGACCATTCATTTATATACAGGCGACTACGTTTCCTTATAATCAGTAGAAGGTGCTACAACTCCCCGAGGTTATCACGTGTAACATGATTGAAGGATAAACTGATGAAGCTGAACATTCATTTATATACAGGCGACTACGTTTCCTTATAATCAGTAGAAGGTGCTACAACACCCCGAGGTTATCACGTGTAACATGATTGAAGGATAAACTGATGAAGCTGACCATTCATTTATATACAGGCGACTACGTTTCCTTATAATCAGTAGAAGGTGCTACAACACCCCGAGGTTATCACGTGTAACATGATTGAAGGATAAACTGATGAAGCTGACCATTCATTTATATACAGGCGACTACGTTTCTTATAATCAGTAGAAGGTGCTACAACGCCCCGAGGTTATCACGTGTGACATGATTGAAGGATAAACTGATGAAGCTGACCATTCATTTATATATAGGCGACTACGTTTCCTTATAATCAGTAGAAGGTGCTACAACACCCCGAGGTTATCACGTGTAACATGATTGAAGGATAAACTGATGAAGCTGACCATTCATTTATATACAGGCGACTACGTTTCCTTATAATCAGTAGAAGGTGCTACAACTCCCCGAGGTTATCACGTGTAACATGATTGAAAGATAAACTGATGAAGCTGACCATTCATTTATATACAGGCGACTACGTTTCCTTATAATCAGTAGAAGGTGCTACAACTCCCCGAGGTTATCACGTGTAACATGATTGAAAGATAAACTGATGAAGCTGCCCATTCATTTATATACAGGCGACTACGTTTCCTTATAATCAGTAGAAGGTGCTACAACACCCCGAGGTTATCACGTGTAACATGATTGAAAGATAAACTGATGAAGCTGCCCATTCATTTATATACAGGCGACTACGTTTCCTTATAATCAGTAGAAGGTGCTACAACTCCCCGAGGTTATCACGTGTAACATGATTGAAAGATAAACTGATGAAGCTGCCCATTCATTTATATACAGGCGACTACGTTTCCTTATAATCAGTAGAAGGTGCTACAACACCCCGAGGTTATCACGTGTAACATGATTGAAAGATAAACTGATGAAGCTGCCCATTCATTTATATACAGGCGACTACGCTTCCTTATAATCAGTAGAAGGTGCTACAACACCCCGAGGTTATCACGTGTAACATGATTGAAGGATAAACTGACGAAGCTGACCATTCATTTATATATAGGCGACTACGTTTCCTTATAATCAGTAGAAGGTGCTACAACACCCCGAGGTTATCACGTGTAACATGATTGAAGGATAAACTGACGAAGCTGACCATTCATTTATATACAGGCGACTACGTTTGCTTATAATCAGTAGAAGGTGCTACAACACTCCGAGGTTATTCCGTGTGACATGATTGAAGGATAAACTGATGAAGCTGACCATTCATTTATATACAGGCGACTACGTTTCCTTATAATCAGTAGAAGGTGCTACAACACCCCGAGGTTATCACGTGTAACATGATTGAAGGATAAACTGACGAAGCTGACCATTCATTTATATACAGGCGACTACGTTTCCTTATAATCAGTAGAAGGTGCTACAACACCCCGAGGTTATCACGTGTAACATGATTGAAGGATAAACTGATGAAGCTGACCATTCATTTATATACAGGCGACTACGTTTCCTTATAATCAGTAGAAGGTGCTACAACACCCCGAGGTTATCACGTGTGACATGATTGAAGGATAAACTGATGAAGCTGACCATTCATTTATATACAGGCGACTACGTTTCCTTATAATCAGTAGAAGGTGCTACAACACCCCGAGGTTATCACGTGTGACATGATTGAAGGATAAACTGATGAAGCTGAACATTCATTTATATACAGGCGACTACGTTTCCTTATAATCAGTAGAAGGTGCTACAACACCCCGAGGTTATCACGTGTAACATGATTGAAGGATAAACTGATGAAGCTGACCATTCATTTATATACAGGCGACTACGTTTCCTTATAATCAGTAGAAGGTGCTACAACACCCCGAGGTTATCACGTGTGACATGATTGAAGGATAAACTGATGAAGCTGAACATTCATTTATATACAGGCGACTACGTTTCCTTATAATCAGTAGAAGGTGCTACAACACCCCGAGGTTATCACGTGTAACATGATTGAAGGATAAACTGATGAAGCTGACCATTCATTTATATACAGGCGACTACGTTTCCTTATAATCAGTAGAAGGTGCTACAACACCCCGAGGTTATCACGTGTAACATGATTGAAGGATAAACTGATGAAGCTGACCATTCATTTATATACAGGCGACTACGTTTCTTATAATCAGTAGAAGGTGCTACAACGCCCCGAGGTTATCACGTGTGACATGATTGAAGGATAAACTGATGAAGCTGACCATTCATTTATATATAGGCGACTACGTTTCCTTATAATCAGTAGAAGGTGCTACAACACCCCGAGGTTATCACGTGTAACATGATTGAAGGATAAACTGATGAAGCTGACCATTCATTTATATACAGGCGACTACGTTTCCTTATAATCAGTAGAAGGTGCTACAACTCCCCGAGGTTATCACGTGTAACATGATTGAAAGATAAACTGATGAAGCTGACCATTCATTTATATACAGGCGACTACGTTTCCTTATAATCAGTAGAAGGTGCTACAACTCCCCGAGGTTATCACGTGTAACATGATTGAAAGATAAACTGATGAAGCTGCCCATTCATTTATATACAGGCGACTACGTTTCCTTATAATCAGTAGAAGGTGCTACAACACCCCGAGGTTATCACGTGTAACATGATTGAAAGATAAACTGATGAAGCTGCCCATTCATTTATATACAGGCGACTACGTTTCCTTATAATCAGTAGAAGGTGCTACACTCCCCGAGGTTATCACGTGTAACATGATTGAAAGATAAACTGATGAAGCTGCCCATTCATTTATATACAGGCGACTACGTTTCCTTATAATCAGTAGAAGGTGCTACAACACCCCGAGGTTATCACGTGTAACATGATTGAAAGATAAACTGATGAAGCTGCCCATTCATTTATATACAGGCGACTACGCTTCCTTATAATCAGTAGAAGGTGCTACAACACCCCGAGGTTATCACGTGTAACATGATTGAAGGATAAACTGACGAAGCTGACCATTCATTTATATATAGGCGACTACGTTTCCTTATAATCAGTAGAAGGTGCTACAACACCCCGAGGTTATCACGTGTAACATGATTGAAGGATAAACTGACGAAGCTGACCATTCATTTATATACAGGCGACTACGTTTCCTTATAATCAGTAGAAGGTGCTACAACACCCCGAGGTTATCACGTGTAACATGATTGAAGGATAAACTGATGAAGCTGACCATTCATTTATATACAGGCGACTACGTTTCCTTATAATCAGTAGAAGGTGCTACAACACCCCGAGGTTATCACGTGTGACATGATTGAAGGATAAACTGATGAAGCTGACCATTCATTTATATACAGGCGACTACGTTTCCTTATAATCAGTAGAAGGTGCTACAACACCCCGAGGTTATCACGTGTGACATGATTGAAGGATAAACTGATGAAGCTGAACATTCATTTATATACAGGCGACTACGTTTCCTTATAATCAGTAGAAGGTGCTACAACACCCCGAGGTTATCACGTGTAACATGATTGAAGGATAAACTGATGAAGCTGACCATTCATTTATATACAGGCGACTACGTTTCCTTATAATCAGTAGAAGGTGCTACAACACCCCGAGGTTATCACGTGTTACATGATTGAAGGATAAACTGATGAAGCTGAACATTCATTTATATACAGGCGACTACGTTTCCTTATAATCAGTAGAAGGTGCTACAACTCCCCGAGGTTATCACGTGTAACATGATTGAAAGATAAACTGATGAAGCTGACCATTCATTTATATATAGGCGACTTCGTTTCCTTATAATCAGTAGAAGGTGCTACAACTCCCCGAGGTTATCACGTGTAACATGATTGAAAGATAAACTGATGAAGCTGCCCATTCATTTATATACAGGCGACTACGTTTCCTTATAATCAGTAGAAGGTGCTACAACTCCCCGAGGTTATCACGTGTAACATGATTGAAAGATAAACTGATGAAGCTGCCCATTCATTTATATACAGGCGACTACGTTTCCTTATAATCAGTAGAAGGTGCTATAACACCCCGAGGTTATCACGTGTAACATGATTGAAGGATAAACTGATGAAGCTGAACATTCATTTATATACAGGCGACTACGTTTCCTTATAATCAGTAGAAGGTGCTACAACTCCCCGAGGTTATTCCGTGTGGCATCGTATTTAAAAGAAAAATTGACGAAGCTGACCATTTATTCATATAGTCACCACTAAGTTTCTTTATAATCAGTCGAAGAGCCTATAACCTATCCAGTTTATCACGTGTGACATCATGATTGTTATTCAGTTGTTTATACAGTTCATTAAAGTCAGTAGTGTGACGTCATGACTGAAGGAAGAACGAACGAGCCCTTCATTGTTACTTAAAGCCGTCACAATATTTTGTTGTTTTATGTGATACCACTAATCCATTGTAACCGTTGAGATACGTATGTCGTTTGTGAGGGCTTAGATGGCAATGCATGATTGCACTGGCGACTAAGTTACCTTTTGTTCTTAAATAAAAGGTTAATGTGGGTAGGAGGCTTTTTTAAATTTATAATAAACAAGCACACTACAGTTGCTCCAAGCTACCACAATATTAAAGTGAAACATCTACTTTTATTTTATTTCATTTTAATAATTGAAGATTTAAGGTATTGCCTATATATTATTGTTACACCAACAATGACATATATTCTGATAAACTAATGAAGTTGGGTGAATAAATATAACAAATCCAAAAAACCTCAATGTGAGTTTATTTGATTAACCCAACTCGTCACAGAATTTAACGTAAATAATTTGGTTAATTCGATCGTAAGACGTAAGAAGGAAACCTAGGAATTAAAATGTTTCTTGTCAAGTTGTCTGTTCGACTCTTTGACATTTTGGAAGTAATGCCTGTCGAACACAAAGTGGAACAAAAACAAAGAGCTGGTCACGTTAAATAACATAATTACAATAATCAGTAACGCTTGTCCGTTGCAGTCTCGACAGATTCCGAGAAAACTGCGATTACTGCAATTTCATCTAACTGTCTTTTTCTAATATTTTTCACATTGTATACACGAAACGAAATAAAAATTTCCATTGTGTAAAAGTATTTTTTTATGCTAAATTTCACGTCTCTGATTTGGTTATTCTAAAGCTACACTAAGGACAGTGAATCTTGTCAGAACCAAACTTCGAGCCTTATTATTTACCTCTTGAACTCATTTTATAAAGTAATGTAGTTTATAGTTATGTCCTTTCTTGTGGGCGAAGTAATAATATTTCTTTAACCACTTTGTAGTTGTCGCTGTTCTCAATTTAGTACCTTTTAATCCAGTTTCTTTGCCAACACCATTAACATTCACACTCCAAAAGAGTCTTTCTCTATGGTTATTGATCATCACTGTTATTTTTTAAAATGTTTGAAACTTCAATATTTTTCACATTTCAAAAAACCAGTTTTAATGACAGCTCATTAAATAATTGTTTTCATTTCAAATTCTATTATTAAATACTTTTTTACTTTTCGGGCAAGCCCCTTTTATTGAGTAACGAAGATATTTTTCATTAGATTCTGCAAAATATTACACAATTTTTTGTTTATAGTTATGGATTAAATTCATTTTTATAAAACTAGATTTGTTTAATTTATTTGGTCAGTATATTTACTAACCTTTTGTAAAATACCCTAATAACTAGGAAAACCATTTAGAGGCTATCACGAACTAAACAATAAATAAAAGAAAATAATATAGTTTCCGGTCTACAACAATTAAATAACAATTAAAATTTTTTTAGCAAACCTAAAAAATATTAATATAAAATTGAACCCGGAGAAATTCTTGTCAATATTTAGTACAAAATCTCGTCTCTTACATACATTCCTCTATTTCCCCTCTTCCATTTCTTCTCCTTACTATCCTCTTCCTACACTTTAACTCTTTTTATCTACTTTTACATTCTTTTTCTCTTCCCTACTTTCATCTCATCTCCTTTCACAGTTTTCTCTCTTCTCATTTCCTATTGTGTACACTTCTCCCATTCTTTCCTACTTTCCTTTCTCCTCCTTTGCTATTTTTCTCTCCCCTTCTTACTTTTTTCCCCTCCCTCTACCTACTTCCCTCTATGTTTCCCCTTTTCTTTTTATTTTTTGCTCATTTTCTCCTTCCCTTACTTTCTTCTCTTTTTA